>JAQZBX010041757.1:0-22236 GCA_029593785.1 Cabassous unicinctus | reverse complement strand
GCTGTGTCTCTTATTGTCTCCCCTTTGTGTCTCTTTTTGTTGCATCATCTTGCTGCGCCAGCTCTCCATGTGGGCTGGCACTCCCTGCACGCCAGCACTCTTGCACAGGCCAGCACTCTTGGCCGGGCCAGCACTCCTGCATGGGCCAGCACTCTGCGTGGGCCAGCTCTCCACTCGGGCCAGCTTGCCTTTCACCAGGAGACCCCGGGAATCGAACCCTGGATCTCCTATATGGTAAACAGGAGCCCAATCGCTTGAGTCACATCCATTTCCCTCCATAAGTTTTGATATGTTGTATTTTCCTTTTCATTTGCCTCAAGGTATTTCCTAATATCCCTTATGATTTCTTCTTTAATCTGTTGGTTGTTTAAGAATATGTTGTTTAATTTCCACATATTTGTGAATTTTCCATTTCTCCCTCTGTTATTAATTTCTAGCTTCATTCTGTTGTGGTTAGAGAAAATACATTGCATGATTTAAATAGTTTTTAATTAATTGAGACTTGTCTTGTGATCCAAAATATGGTCTATCCTTGAGAATGATCCTTGTGCACTTGAGAAGAATGTGTATTCTGTTGTTCTTTAGAGTATCATTCAAGTCTTGTATTTCCTTATTGATCTTCTGTCTAAGTGTTGTATCCATTATTGAAAGTGGTACATTAAGGTCTCCTACTATTAATGTAGAACCATAAATTTATCCCTTTATATCTGTCAGTATTTGATTCATATATTTTAGGGCTGTGCTATTAGGGGCATATATATTTATAATTGTTATGTCTTCTTGTTGAATCCGCCTGTGTCTTTGACTTGGCACATTATGTTCTCTTTTACTTCCCTTGTCTTCTGTCTCTTAAAGTTTCAGCTTCCTGTAAACAAAGAGACTGCATCTGCCCTGGCTGTAGACAGGCAAAGGTCAGTGAAGAGTAATTGAGCAAATGATCTTTTAGCCATAAACTACATAAAAATTTGATATGGATATTTCAATTTCTTTTGATAATAATATATTAATAACACCTATCCCTTGTTTCTTTCATGATGGGTCTTCCCATTTCCCAAGCCAGAATTAGGTATATGATTGTCCCAACTGTTTATTTCCTCTTCTAAGAACAGTTGAGTGCAGAGTGTTAGCATTCAGGAGGTGCTCATCAGTGCAGTGCTGAGGTCCACGGGCTTCACTGCTAGGCAGTCATCTGTGCGCTGCAAGACCTTGGGGCTCTGTTAGCAAAAAAGAAAGGAATGACTATTGCAAGGGCAACCTACAATGTCTGCCAAAAAAGACAGATTACAAAGTTGAATATTAGTCTTCAACCTCAAGGTCCTTTGAGATGAGTAAATGCAGAGAAAAAAAATAAACAATAGAGAATGATATATACTATAAGATAAAAACAAATAGTGATAAGGACTACAAGAAAGGTACAGAAAATACATCTGGGTAGAAAGGAGGGAGAGATTAATTCCATCTGGGGGCAATTGGAGTGTTTCTCGAAAGAAGTACAGGGAAAGACAAGGCTTTGGACCAATGGAATGTAGAGCACGAACATTCTAGGCCATGGGGACATCGTAAGCAAATGCACTGAGACAGCTTTCACATATATCAGATTCCATATAGGAAACTGGGAATGGTTCATTTTGAACATGTTTGAAGGCAAATAGAGAAATGAGAGTGAGGATGAGGTTTTGATGGGTCTCATCAGGCAAGGTCTTGAATGCCAGGCAGAGGAGCTTGGTAACCCAGTTTATATACTCCTCCCAGTAAATGTGCAATCTAACAATAGCTTTGTCCTCAGTTCTAAAAGACTGCTGTGCCATGAGGCCTTGACTTTTCCTATCTTGGTCCGACGTCATTCCATGCAGATTTGCTATCTCAGAAAAAAAGATGTGTAAGACACTGGAACATGCTGTTTTGCAAAACATCTCAGAAAGAACCAATCTGAGAAGCATTGTGCAATGGCCTTCATCTCCATTATCACTTTCAAATCAAGAGAAATATCCCTGACTATAGTGGAATACGCTGTCTTTTTTCTACCTTACGCTTACACATTTCTGGCCAAGGAAAGAGGCCAGAGTGGAAATTTTCATTTTTGAAATGGATGGAGGAGGGGAAGAAAGAAAGAATGATTTTTCTAAACTATTGCTTTGGATTGGTAGGGATGTATATTTATCCTTGTTACGGGTACATCAGAGTGGTCTTCCATGGGCCTCTCTGCTTTAATCAAGTATTATCTAATGTATGTATTTATAAAGTTGATACATTGAGTTAATAATTATTTAATCTCTTTTATAATAAAGTATATGTCCCAAATCGTTTTCATTGATACTAAGTGGATGAGGAAGCTAATAAATCTGCCTGTGGTTCAGAGTGCTATTTTAATGTTGACCTGAAGGAACAAAAGTACTCAAAGTGTATGCAGCCTGTGTCCCTGCTGCAGGCACAGTCACTCTGGGGCTCTTAACATTCTGATTTCCCATCCCAGATGGGCAGAATTGGAATCTCTGGGTGGGAAACCTGGGAATCTGCATTTTAACATGCCTGAAATAAGAAGTGATTCTTTTATACAACAAATTTGGTAAGAGAATGCTAATTCCTAAAGGTTGTAAAAATTACTTTACAAAGAAACACTTAGAAAAACATCTGGAAGTGATACAATCCAACTGTCCATTATCAAGTAGTTAATTAGAAAGAAGTGTGATATACAGGGCAGTGGAAATAAGAGCAAAATAAGTTAATGACTGTGAAATGTGCTAGTTTTTGCAGAGTCCCTGCAGAAAGTAGATCTGAAAATCAACTTAATCTAAGGAAAAGCCAAAAAAAAAAAAAAGAAAAGAAAAAAAAAGTGACTCTTTCCAAGCAACAGTCAAAGATTGTGCACTTGAAATTTGGATGGGAAATAGAATTGTGGAAATGGGGAGTCACCTATTGAGAACGAGTGTAGCACCATTTTATTGTTGAACATGCGCTTTGCCTGAGCTATGAAACGTATTTGGAAGTGAATCACGTGGGGATTATTTTAGTGAATCTCTCCTAGGCATCCAAAATATATTTTAACTTTGAGATATGCAGTTTCCACACAGATTTATCTCACACCAAATTCTTGCCAGTTCTTGAACATTATCTGCTCTTTTCACCTCTGTGTCTTCATATATGATATTTCCGGTCCTCTTTTCTAGCTAGAGAACACACACACGTCTACTCCTCTGGGCAGCCCTTCTCTGGTGTCCTAGGTAGACTCCATCATGCCTCAAGACAATTGTGACATTGCCCCATGTATTTGCCACTCTTTTACTTTCTTGCCCAGAGATGCTCTTGCTTTTTAAGAAAACTACAACTAAGCTAAGTGCTGATCTCTTATTCGCAATGCCATTTACCATATGAAGCAGTGTGTCTGCAAGTTGGAGACCAAGGCCCTTGTCTGGGAAGGAGGGACCTCTATCAGGGCTGCTTAGAGATTCTAGATGAGAAGAAGTTGCAACTGGACAGTTAATGGGCAAAATGAGGCCCACGAGATGTGTTTTGTTTGCTGCATGCACTTTTTTGTAAATTATCATCGTGGCAACATAAAATTTCCTATTTTCACCACTTGCAAGTATACAATTCAGTGCTATTAATTACATTCACAATCCATTACCAAAACTTTTCTATCATTTCAAACAGAAACTCTGTACCCATTAAGCTTAAACTCCCCATTCTTCCTCCCACTGTCCCTTGTGATCTGTAATCTTCTTTCTGTTTCTCTTTATTTGCTTATTCTAAGTGTTTCATATGAGTCAATCATATAATATCTCTTCTTTTGTGTTGACTTATTTCACACAGCATGATGTCTTCAGGGTTGATCCATGGTGTAATATGTACCACAACTTCATTTCTTTTTACAACTGGATAATATTCCATTGTACCTATATGCCACATTTTGTTTATCCATTCACCTGCTGATGAACTTTTGGGTTGCTTCTACCTTTTGGCTATTATGAATAATGCTGCTATGAATATTGGTATACAAATATCTGTTCAGAGTCCCTGCTTTCATGCTCCGTTCACCGTTGTCTCGCCCAATCTTTAATAACTGAATCAGTTGCCCACATTTAAAATTTAAGATCTCTCTCTCTCTCTCTCTCTCTCTCTCTCACACACACACACACAAATCTAGATTTCCTTTTTGTCACACAAAAAAATCAAACTTTGTCGGTTCTTGGCCTATCACTCATCAGCTAGTGCTGGGTGTGGGCTGCCCCCTTCTGCCTCCTTTAGTTGGGAAAGCCCTTTCCAGTCCATCATAGTCTCCAGCCCTTCTCACTGGGGCCAAAGGTCAGAGGCCATTTTGGTCTGCTGCCCTTTTTTCTGATAATGGAGTTAAAAAAATAGTGAAAAGATTTCTTGGTCTCATGTCTGTATGAAACATAGAGAGAAAGAAATGAAAGTGGCTGCTTCCTTCGCGTACTTTGCCCTTCTCGCCCCTGACCCTTAGAATTAATGTTCTTGGTCTTACAGATTATTTACCTTCCTAAAGACAAAAAATATTCTTAACAGCTATATTAAGATATGCCACGTACCTTACAATTGACCTATTTAAATTTGCAACTCAGTGGATTTAAGTATATCACAGATATGTGCAACCATCACCACAGTGAATTTTAGAACATTTTCATCACCTCAAAAAGAAATCCTATACCCTTATAGCTGTCACATCCCTAACTCCTCACTAAGTAATCCCTATGAAACACAGTACCAGAATTTTCAATGACACACCAGAGGGGATTGAAAGAGATCACAACAGCAAACATGTCAAACTACCAACAGTCGCTGTTGAAATATGACGTCTCACGCTGCCTATGGGCTCTATAGAGTTCCACCGTTGCCTCTCCTCCTTGCCCTTTAGCCCTGCTCACTGCCCTGCCCACTCTCTCTTTAAAATCATGAGGCAGTCTCTTCCCTTGGCTAGTATATAAAGGATCTTTCCTTAGAGTCTTAACTCTTGCAAAATAACTCATAGTTGTAAGCATCTCGTCACTCCATTCCAAGTTGATTCTGGGCAGTTGTCTCTGATGAGAGTCAGAGAAAGTAGAGACACTCAGTTCTAGCAAAAATAAATTTGTCTTCTTGATCTAAGTCTAGTTACCACCACATCTGGGAAGCTTCTAAGCTCTCATCCTGGCCATTGTCCTTTTATATGATTTGGGAAACAAAATCATTTATCCTTTCTATGCTTTTGTGTTTTTAAGGAAGTGTCCTAGCTCTGTCTCCACCCCAACACCTCCTCATAACAGGGTTGACCATTCTTTGAAGAAGGTTCTATTTGAAATAGACTTATATAAGTACCTTCCAGGGTTTGTCTTTGTCTCAGTTGTGACACTTTGAATCCTGAAAGGTAAACTACCCCAGAAATTTCTGGGTGGAAAAGTATTGAATTTTAAATGAGGAAACCTCAGGGAACCTGGAATGTTCTGCCACAAGGTCTGTGGACTCACCTTGCAGGCAGCCTTGAGTTTCCTGTTGTTCTAGGGTTGTCATATTTAGCAAATAAAAATACAGGATGCCCAGTTAAATTTGAATTTCAGATAAACAAGGAATAATTTTTTGTATAAGTATGCCCTAAATAGTCCATTCCCAATTCACACAGCTGGGGCCCATGGTATTGCTAGGTAACAGAGAGATTCTGCCAATTTGCTGACATAGGAAAAACATAGACAGCCATGCCTCTCATGGTGCAGTCTGGGGAGGGAGGCCCCAGGCTTAGTCACCTTGACCTTGAGCAAAGCACTGTAATTCTTTGGAATTGCAATTTCATCCTTTTTCCTTCCCTAAAAACAGTGGAAATACCAGTCACTAGCATTTGTTTAGAGTACTACCTTTTATCTGCATACTTTAATCAGGAATCCTAATTGATAGAGCACCCTACCTCCCTACCCCACCGGGATCTCATTTAATTCTCACTGCCACCTCTGAAGGGTATCATTAGACCAAGAGTCCAAGGGTGAAGGAAATTGCTGGCATGTCTTTCAGTGGTATGTGAAGCCTAGGTTTCTGGCCCAGGTAACACTGAGTGCTCTATCCCCACCCCGTCCAATATTTTCTTTGGTGAAATCCAGTTCATAAAAATAAAGTTCACAACATACCTGAAGGAGGAAAGAATCATGGAAGTGGAGATTCAGAGCAGTTCCACTCATTTTGTCTTCATCAGATTTACAGTGTCATCTTTCTGTCTTTCTGTCACTTTGCCTCTACCCTCCTGTGCCACCCCACCCACGCACTCCCTGTCCCTGACCTCCAGTGCCTGGCAAATGGTACTTGGTAAATGTTTATTGAATGGACAATTGTTTAGAATTATAAGGAATGATGAGGGGAGTCAGGGCCTTCTGGTCTCTTAGTGTTAACCCCACCCCACTCTCACCCCTGCCCCATAGTTCCTCCTTGAGCATTGCCTGGGGTCCCTGGGTCTCTGCTCCAGGCCCTTTGCTCCTCCCCTCCCCCTCCCCCACTCCATAACTCAGCAGTGAGGGTTCCCCCAACACACCACCGGTATTCCCAACCCCAGCCCCTGAGCCTCTGTTCTGCTTCTCTCTCTAGCTGGCTAAATCCTCCTCATCCTCAGCCAATTCAAGTCTTACCTCTTCCACAAAGCCTTTCCAGCCACCCTAGAACAGGTAGAACCCTCCCCTCCCACCCCCCTTTTAGACTCTTTGAGCACTTAGTCTGCATAACACATTTTAGTATTTCGGTCCGTAGCACACGTCAGAGCAGGAAATGCCCTTTGGTAATATCCAATCCAAAACCTGCATGTTATGGATGAGGAAGCTGAGGCCCAAAGAAGTCAAGTGATATGCCCAGGATTGCTGCTTATCTAAAAAACTGTGTTCGTTTTTGGTGCAAGCTGTTCTGAATGCCCTCTGTCTACTCCACCAAGCTGCCATCTTGCCTTTGCCTGCGGCCTCTGTGTATGCACTGTCTTCTGGAAAGAAACCAGGAAAACACCCTAATATCAGAAAATTCAGATCTTCTAGTTTGGCAACGGAGAGAAAATTGCCAGTGGGGAGGATGCCTGGTTCTCCTAGCTGTGACTTTTGTTTTTAAGGGTCACTTTCTCCTTAGAGATCTCTCGCTAACTGCCATTCCCTCCACTTTGGGGTCCTCTGTAGTACTGCTCCCACTTTAAAACCTGAGTCCAACATGAGTGGAGGACCCTTGAGAGGGTAGAATAAGCACAGAAAGTAATATGTAACTAGATAGTCTTTTTTTTTTTTTTTTTTGAGGTACCAGGGCTGGGGATTGAACCCAGGACCTCATATGTGGGAAGTTGGAGCTCAACCACTGAGCCACATCAGCTCCCCTGAGTTGGTTTTTTCACTTGTTTGTTGTTTTTTTGTTTTTAGGAGGCGCTGGGAACCAAACCTAGGACCTCCCATGTGGGAAGCAGGTGCTCAACTGCTTGAGCCACAACTGCTCCCCAACTAGATATTTTTGTTCACAAGATCAGGCTTTTTCATCTCTGCTTGTGGTTGGGCCTCTGCTCTCAGTTCGGTTGCCTCCAGTCTCCAGGCAACAGAGGTTGCTATTAACCCTCTATTATGCAGAAACGTCCTCAAACTCTTCCGCTTTCACAAAGACTGTGACTCTACACCCCAAAGAAAAGCCCAAGTAAGAAGAATTTCCTTCCTGGTGGTCAAAAGCTCACCTTCCAAATTCTCATTTCTGGTTTGAGGAGCCTCTTCTCTTCAGGGTGTTTAACAGTAGGAATTATCATATTCTTTAGGGAAGATATCCCACCACCATCACTACTTAACCCCAAACTTCAATAGGAAGAACCTATTG
This sequence comes from Cabassous unicinctus, assembly GCA_029593785.1. NCBI lineage: Eukaryota > Metazoa > Chordata > Mammalia > Cingulata > Chlamyphoridae > Cabassous > Cabassous unicinctus. Next base: position 14,433 of record JAQZBX010041757.1, on the reverse strand, counting down.
TATCAGAATACAATACAGTTATCTCCCATTTTCAACACACATTGCAGAGGAGTGGAGGTGGGGGAGGGTCATTTTGTGGCATCTCTCTAAGAATTTAATTGTCTAAAAAGTGTTCCCTCTTTTATTTTTTTATTTTATTTTATTTTTTTAAAATATTTATTTATTTATTTATCCCCCCCTTGCTGCTTGTGTTTGCTGTGTCCATTTGCTGTGTGCTTCTTCCGTGTCTGCTTATCTCCCCCTTGCTGTGAGGTCTTGCTGCATCAGCCCACCGCACCGCGCGGGCTGGCCTGCCCTCACAAGGAGGCCGGGGCCTCCCATATGTTAAAGGGGAGCTCTATCTATTGAGCCACACCCGCTTCCTGTTCCCTCTTTTATACTTCTGATGAATTCTCATCCCATAGCATTTAGCACAGTGCTGGCCATTTAGCGAGCACCTGTTAAACTAAGTGGATTTGACATATTCATTGTACTTTAGGGAGGGAGCTTGGGGTGGCAGGAGGAAGTCAAGGGACAGGGATGTGGGCGGTGTGGGTAGAGGTAAGGGATGCCATCTTGCCTGCCACCTTCCAGACTACCAAACAATGTCTATTTGGCCTTTGTACCCCAGATGTATTCATTCATTCACTCATTCCAGAAATATTTCTAGAGCACCCACTACTTGCCAGGCATTATATTTGGCATCTGTCCTAAAGAGCTTATGTTCTCTGTGTGGCGCTTGCTGGATGCCCTATCGCGTCTTATTACAGGCAGTAGGAGCGTGGTCTATTGTGCTTGGTTTTGTGCTGAAACTCCTTTGCTTGATGGTGCTGCCTGACGATAGCTTTGAGTTTTGTTGTGAGGTGTGGATGCTAGACTGGTTTTGCCCTGAGAAACCCCATCATTGTGGTTACTTCGGTTAACCAAGCCTGCCAGTATGAGGCAAGGTAATAATTGGCAATTGTGTAATGTGTGTGTTTTTTCTTTACACTAGACTTTCAAAAGTCAGTTCATTAGAGCCTAATAAAACAATTAGGATTATATATGGGGTCATTATTTGCTTTCTTCTGCAGTAAAAGTATTACTTCTTAATGATTGCAAACTTACTGGGTACTCTAAAAAAATATATACATAAGAGGCTCATAAGAAGTTGGCCTTTTTTTCTCCCCATTTCTTTCTCATTTGGCACATGAATTCCATTCCATACCCATTTTTTTTTTCCTGTGCACAGCGAAATTTTTGAACAGCAGCAACTCTGTTTTGCTAGTTTAACTAACATGGAAACACCTAATCTTCTTAGTTTTCTTGATTTTGCAAACAAGGATTTGTTGGGATAAAATCTTTTAAGTAATCCTGTCACATGGAGTAGGTATTCATTTAATGACCCCAAGTAAAGCTGTTGGGAAAAACAAGGTAATGAATTAATAACGTCCCTCAGTAATTTTCTTTGCCTTATTTTTCAACCATAGGTTGAACAACTTAAATGGAAGTCGTAGTGAATGCAAAGCCAATTCTCCCCTCTAACTAGGGAGCAGTCACTTCACATTATTAGCTAGTGCTACATTCAATTTTCTGACATTTCCGTTTTGAACATGTGAAAAAAAGCAGTCTACAGCTGCGCTGTCCAATACAATAGCCACTGGCCACTTGTGGCTACTGAAGTGTGGCTAGTGCAGTTTAACTGAATTTTTAATTTTAATTAACTTTAAAAACTGCAGCAGTGTGAATTTTTTTTTTCTGAGTGCAAATTAAGTTGGAAATTTGTAAGTACATTTGGAGCAATTTGGATGTGTGAATATGCTCTTCAACTATAAATTTTATGTAGTACAGATCAGGCATTTCTGATGAAAATTTAGCATCCAAATTGAGATGGGCTGTAAGTGTAAAATACATAAACAGATTTAGAAGACTTAGTTAAAAAAATGAGATATTTCATGAATAATTTTTTATATGTTGAAAAGATAGTATTTTGGATATATTGGGTTAAATGAAATTTTATTGAAATTAGTATTTCATCTATTTCCTTGTACTTTTTAAACGTGGTTACCAGAAAATTTAAAATCACATATGTGAATTGCGTATTTTTAATGTACAGTGCTAGTCTATTGGATTAGAACGGAAGGATCCGTTTGATGCCATGTTTCATAGCCTTCTCACCAGTTAACCTTTTGAAAGCATCATAATGAGCTCGATATAAAAACATGAACAAAAATGGAGTGGTTGCTTTAATTCTGTTCAAAAAAATCTTCTCAAACCCAGGTGATCTTTGATATTTTTTTAAAATATAAAACTCCACATATTTAATACCATTTATTGTGGGGAAATCTCACAAACTAAACTTTCAAATTTCAAACAGCTCAGCTAGTTAAGAGATTCATTCAACAGTATGGTTTTTTAAAGATTTATTTATTTATTTTTATCCCCCCCTTGCTGCTTGTGCTGCTGTGTCCATTCGCTGCGTGTCTTCTCTGTGTCTGCTTATCTCCCCCTTGCTGTGAGGTCTTGCCGCATCAGCCCACGGCGTGCGAGCTGGCCTGCCCTCACAAGGAGGCGCCGGGAAGCGAACCCGGGGCCTCTCATATGGTAAACATGTGCTCTATCCATTGCGCCACACCCGCTTCCTGCCGTGAGGTTGCTGCATCAGCCCACCGCACCGCTCAGGCCGGGGTGCCCTCACAAGGAGGCCTCGGGACGCGAACCCGGGCCTCCCACATGGCAAACGGGGGCTCCATCCACTGAGCCACAACCCGCCTCCCCAACAGTATGGTTTTGTAAGTCAGATCACAACCAAATTTTGTAAAGCATTTAAATAATGTCTTATGTTACAAGTACCATGGTAACTGTGGTAAAAAGCTCAGGCTCTGGAGTCAGACTGACCTGAGTTTGAATTCTAGACTGCCATTTTCCATCTGTTTAACCTTGGATTTGTATTTCAAACTGCTGATTCTTGGTTTCCTCATCTATAAAATGGGACAACAATAGTTCCTATCTTACAGTATTGTTGCCAGGATTAACAGATACAGCCTATGCAAAATGCCTGGCATGTGGAAGCACTCAGTTGTTGAAAATTGTTGTTTATTATGTAGCTTTTAAGATGTTATTATTATTCAGATTCTAAGGTATCTAACAATGTCCTCGAAAACCCCATCTTGCTTTTGTCCCTGGAAGGGCTCTGTCAGCTGTTGCTCATTAGCAAGGAGTTTCCAAACTCTCCAGGTTGTGTTCACTGTTCTTGCTTCTAATCCTGATGATCTGACTTGGCCTTGCTTTCTTCTCCCTTCTTGCTCTTTGCTGCCATTCTGCAATTAGCCTTTGATAACTGAAATTTCTCTCTCTTCCTATGTCTTTTTTGTGCTTGGCATACTCCATATACTCTTATTCGTGTGTGTTGATCACCTACTATGTGTCAGGCTCTCTGATAGGTGTTAGCAATACAAAAATGGATAAGGCAAAGTCCCTGCCTGTCTGGTGCTTTACTAATTAGTAGAGGGAGAGAGTTTATAAATAAGGGCAGTAAAAGGTCAGGGGTGTTCTGATAAAAGCTGGAAGCCAGTACGTTGTGGGCAAAGCAGTAAGGAAACAATAGATTTTACCAGGGTGGTGGTCAGAAAAGACCTCAAAGAGGAAGTGATAATTAAGTTGTTTTTCAAAAATGAGTAGATACTGAGAGTAGGGTATAAAGTTGGAGAAGAAATAGGTAAGGGGCCCGGTGTGGGCACATGAAACAGCCTGGAACCAGGGTTCTATGTTCAGGAAATGTCCATAGTTGGATCATAGTGTGGAAAGATGGAGATGGGAGGGGACATCAGAAAAACAAGGACTGAAGTTAGGGGTGGAACCCTGTTAGGAAGCTACTGGGAGTGTTTAAGTGGAGAGCCTGAACTAAACGAGGGCTGTGGAAATAGAAAGAAAGGGCATGAGGCATGAAAACTCAGGATATGTCCAGGGAGTGGACGCAGTAAGCCTTGGTGAGTAGGTCGGTGAAGGGAATGAAGGAGCAGGAGTCGGATGCCATCCAGAATTATGGTGTGGTGATTTGGTTGGAGGTGATCCACTTGCTAAGGTGAGGACAGAGGAGAAGAAGCAGGTTTGGGGTAAAGAGAATGAGGTCAGTGTTGGATAGTTTTGAGGTGCTGTTTAAACAATAGAGGAGGGAGGGCCAGGGGGGCAGTTAGCTCCACGGGGTTGAAATCCAGGACTGAGAGCTGAGCCTGGGCACTCACCAACTGCTACAGCTGCTATTGCTTCCCCTGGCTTCTTACGGTACTAGGGCTACACTCCACCACCACCACTACCACCACCACACACACATGCACGCGTACTCTGAATGCTCTGCGTTATCTTTTAAGGCACTTTCTGGCCGTGGTTTATGAGCTGTCTTCTGAAGGAGGTATCATTTAGTCTTCTGTCCCCACAAACCGATTGTACTAAACTGGAAGACGTCTTCCTCTAAGAAACTAAACATCTTGTCTCTCTATCGATGCTTTCTAATTCTTCCTTTTCCCAAATGTCCCCTGGCAAAGTTTAACCCTCTCCAGGGGCACCCCATGCCATTTAGAATAAAGCCTAAACTCCTTGCAGTGGCTTGCAGGCGCCTCGTTCCGTGGCCTCTGGCTGCCTCCTCAACCTCAGCTCTTTCACCTTCTCCAACACCAGACTGTGGCCACAGTGTTGAAAACCTAGTAAAAACAAAAAACAAAAACCCCCCAAGAATGAGATATTTCATTAATAATTTTTTATTAATTGCACATTGAAAAAGATAGTATTTTGGATATATTGGGTTAAATAAAATATATTTAACCCGACACCAGACTGCAGCTACAGTGTTGCTTTTTAACAACACTGTTTTAGTTCCTGTTCCTTGGACCTAAAAGCCAAACAAGCATGTAAACAAGTCCCTGTGCGGGGCATTTGCACTTGTCTGGGGCTAGATGCTCTTCCCCATCTCCGCTGGGCTGAGGCCTTCTCTGACCCAGGCCTGGCAGTGCCCATCCCATTCCCCTGCGTTTTTCCCCCTCACAGCATTGCCTGTTTACTTTTCACTTTCCGCCCTCACTGCGCTTACCCGTTTACTCGCAGACTGTCAGTCTTTGCCCATTAGTGTGTGAGTGCTGGTTTCCCACCATATCCCTCACACCCAGCACACTGCAGGCCCTTAGTAAGCACTCATCAAATATTTGTTGTCAGAACCTCAAATCTTGGAGAAACATCCCTAAATTCTAAATTAAAGTGTGTTCCTCCCCACCCCCCACATCGCTTTGGGCATAATCAGCTTGGGTGTTTTGAAACTCCAGTGTCGGTAGTATTTTACTTTTCAGGGGTTATGGGGAGGTCTGACACCAGTCAGAATCCCAATAGGAAACAGATGTACACTCAAACAGGATAACTGAGGAGAGTTTAATGAAGGGATTATCAAGGTTTAGGGAAACCCACAAGGGATTATAAAATACCACCAGAGAAAACAGTTATCTAGAGAAGGCCCTGGAATGGGCCTTTCACTGAAGGGTGGCAGCCGCCATGCTATGACCCAGCAGGGAGGGAGCCTGGGGAATAAACACCCTGACCTACCCTTGCTTCTGTCCTCTCATCTTCAGCCTGTGCCTTCCACTGGTCACACTTAATGGGGTGCCAGAGTCTAAGAAGGCCAGTCTTCACGGACCAGCCTCTAGGGGCACAAAACAGTGGTGGGAAGGGTGCAGAGGTGATTGGGAGGGGCAAGGAGTGAAAATCCCATTATGTCCACAACATTCATTTTGTCCCTTAACCAAACACTGCTTTCCATTGTTATTTTCAGTGATTTTATGTACTTACATGAAGCCAGTGAGAAAAAGGTATTTGAGAACAGGGAACATGCTTACAATTCCTTTGTATCTCCCTAAGCGCCTAGGTGGTGATAGCTTCCTCAATATGTGTGAACACTGAGCCTAACTGAATGATATGTGAAACCCTTGCTAAGTGAGTATGTTCCGAAACTGAGAGTATGTTGCATAAATTTTAAATGACAATGGCAATTTAACCCGTCATAACAGCATTTCCGTAATACCCAAATGCCTGAAGTTCAAGAATATAGACGGTCATTTTTGCTCATTGGGTTGCATGTTTTATTGCGTCTTTGAAGGTCACAGTCATAAAACTTCTTTCAGGTGAGACAAAATGCTCCATAGGAAACTGGGCAATTGATGGATCTTAGAGGGCACTTTCTCCATCTCAGAGCTTACTCTACTCAGGGACTGATTATTACTAAAAAGTTAGTGATGCGTTGTCCTATCAAGTAATATATTTTAGGAGCAAAAAAAAAAATAGTGATTTAATTTGGTATTAAAAAGGCAACTTTACAACCCATGTCCATCAATAACTGAATGGATAAACAAAATGTGGTGGGTACACACAATGGAATATTACTTGGCCTTAAGAAAGAATGAAGTTATGAGACAAGCTGCAATGTGGAAAAACCGTGAAAACATTATGCTGAGTGAAATAAGGCGCATAAAGACAACTATTTTATGGTATCGTTTATAAGAGATGATTAGAAATAGAGAGAAAGCAGATTAGAGGATAAGGAGGAAAAGGGGGAAGGGGAAGTATTTGTAAAAACTTTAAAAAGGCAATGTTCAAGTCTGACAATTTATTCTGTATAATTTCTAGGGAGCTCCTGATGTAGTCCAGGGGTTCCAAAATGTAGCAACAACAAAAATGGCTTCCTCTTGAGTTCCTACTGGTTACCAGACATCGAAGCCACTTGACATCCAACAACCTCATGTACTTGGAATTATTATCTCAATGTTATAGTTGAGATGGGCTCATAGAGTCCCTAAAATCTTAAATGTAGGATTCAAACTTGGGTTCGTCTGAAGCCAAGACACCCCCAGACGAGGGGCTGCCGGGCTCCTCATTGGAAGCCCACGGTGGGGAGAGAGTGGAGCTTTGGAGCTGCTAATTACGACCAACGCTCTTGCTTTGCCAGGCCCTGGGAAGTTGGCCTCTGTGGAGAAGGATGAGAGGCTTTCAAAGTGGCAGGAGAAGGGCAGCCGGCACCACCAGCAGTGTGGTGAATGCCGTCGGCCACTGGTCGATTAGTGGCGGGACCCTGGCAACAACAGTTTTAAGCTCCTGTCCCCCTACCCTGTCACTGTGTGTGTTGGTCACAGAACCTCCCCTTCAGCATTCCTCCTAACCATCTCACCTTCGTGTGTCTGAAAGTCGTGACCTGGAATCCACAGACTCATCCTAGCTCCTAGCGTTGTGAGGAATTCTTTGAGCCCTGAAAACAGGAAGAGGATAGAGTTAGCTTCCAAATGAGGAACCTAAACTCACTTCTTGTTCAGTTGGATTATCATTTACAACAGAGAAGGAGCTAGAAACCCAGAGGAGAAATGTGAGGGAGGGCAAACAACTCAAGCATACAGGTAAGACACTTGGAGTTTTTAAGTTTTTTTTTCTTTAAAAAGGTGGAAATAAGCAAATGTAGAAAACATCCATGAGGTGGAATCGTTTGACTTTGCTAACTAATCAAGGTATAGTTGGAGAAAGCCAACTATAGGAGGGAGGCCCATGATATTTGGCAGATTGGAGCTTAGAGTGAGTTAGAATTTGGAAGTATTCTAAAAGCATTTCTGAGTTCAAAACAAAATTGTTAGATTTTGCATAGGATTTTCTGTACTGTGATGGTTTGCCTCTCTGCTAGTAATAATTACTGTAAAATCCATTTTCATGCCACTTTCCCATTATAGTAACTCCAAGATCATTGGAGAATATATCAGCAAAGAAAGGCCTGAAGGGAAAAATCCTTCAGAGGCTTTTCCCAGAGCTTGCTGTGAATGTGGATTTATCCACGTGTCTGATGAAGTGTTCCGATTTGAAGGACCTCCATGAAATGCATTGGTGAATTCTCTTCTGGTCACCTCCATAGGTTAGATCATCTTGTTCCCCGTGAAGTCAGGTCTTATTTTTTTACAATCACTTTTAAAAGGTGTAAGTAGCATTTCACCTACCTGGATCATCTGAACTTGTAGATCCTGTTTGATCTCGTCTTTTGTTCCCTGAGCTCAGCTATGTTGTTTTGAGCACCTACCACGCACCAGACATTATGTGCGTCATCTCTGCCAGTCCTCACAGCAAGTACTGCTATTGTTCCGTTTTACAGATGGAGCAACTGAGTCATAGACAAGTTAAGTCTCTTATACTCTTGATACCCTAAGTAATACAGTAACTCTAGAAGTTGAGGTGAAAGAGAAAATTACAGGGAAAAAAAAAAACTTTCCCGCTAGATGAGGCTGTAGAAAGAAACTGCGAAGGAAACAAAAACTGTAAAAGTGACTGGATGTGTACAGTGGAGTCAGAGAGAGACCATTTATTCAACAAACACCTAGTAAGTGCCTGGGGAGAAAAAGCATATGTGCGTGTTTGCTGGTTTCTTTATCAAAGAATAACAATGGTACTGCATCTATCTAATCATGCGATTTGTGCTGAAGTAGGAAAAACTCCAGAGTTTGAAAATGTCTGTGATAAGGCAGAGATTTGGGGCTTTTAGTTTCTTGTTTGGCTGCATTCCCATTTCTTTGTAACCATAAGGTTATTCTGGACTTTTTATTTTTTTATATATTTTTTAAGATGCATGGAAGCCATAAGGGACAAGGATCAGGGAAGGAAAAACAGGTTTTTTTTCTTTTACAAAATGGGAATGGGGGAGGGAATGAGTGGTGGCAGGGAACATCCTTATTTTCTCATAGAATATGACCAGGCTCCCATTATACTATATACAGTTGTTCAGACTGTCACATGAACTATTTTCCGGAACTGTCTTTGTGTAACTATTAACTCGCTGATCTTTCTAGGGCTGTCTGTGAGGTGTTTAGTTTGTAAACAGGCTGCTGTCAGGGATCCTCATGAGCAGGCATTTCCCGGTTTGAGGAAGTCCCTCTTGCTGTGTTAGACCAAGAGGCGTCACAGGCATGCGGCCACCGTCGTTGGCTAAATGGGGTCAGCCTCTTTCCCAGAACTGAAACCAGTCCTGATCCCTCCATTGGCTCAGCATTCGAGGAAGGCAGTTTCAGGAAGCAAACCCATAAGGAAGTAAGGGCACAGTCATGTGTTCATGGGTGACTCACAGGGTTTCTTCTCTAGCACATGACCCTCAGGCCACCTAATGCATGGGGTGGGCTGAAAGTTAATGATTCATGACTGGGGGGCACTTTATCTGAGCAACTCCCTTCTTTCTTCTGGCTTGGCTGAGTGACAGGCAGCATACAGCATGTACTTTGGAGCCAGCCTGCCTGAGTCTGCTCTGCCAGTGCTCCTGTGACCCTGGGAGGGTCATTTAATGTCACCACATCTCAGTTTCTCCATCTGTAAAATGGGCATGAGAATAATAATACTTGATAGGATTTTTGTCAATGTTACATGAGATAATACATGCAAAGCACTTACAGCAGTGCCTGCCACGTGGTAATGTTAAGTGTCGGTGAGGAAGACAACAGTCAGCTGATAACTTTAAAGGCAAAAATAATTTCTCATAGGACGTTAAAAGTATGCTGCATGTGTTTGGTATCTTACAGTTTCTGAAATGCTTTCATATATATTATGTCAACTGATCAGAGGATAGTAGTTAGAATGTTTCACTTTTATAAGAACTAGACTGATCGGAGAGTGTAATCTAGGCCGGTTAAGGGGAAAGCACGCAAGGCCTTCGCACACAAGGAATGCATTCGCTGCCTGGGGTAGGAAAGGTGCTCAGGACGGCTGTCCCTGTTCCCAGCAATGTTGATTAAATACCCTGCTTTCCAGAAAGCTTTGTGTGCCTCCAGGGTAGGGGTGTTTATTTTATTTTATTTTATTTTTACATTTATTTTTTTATGTCAGTGATTCAAAGACAGCCCATATTTTCATTTAGGTGCACCAGCAATGGGGGTCTGGCCTTGAATTCCCGTGTTTGAATACGTGGGGGACCCTAAACCACTGCTGTGGGTGGTTTTGTGGTCCATGACTTTTTTTTTTTTCTTTCTTTTTTCAATTTTTTTGCTCCTAGCAAAAGAACAGCCATCACTGCCCTGGGTGCGGGTAGATCGTGATGAAGTGTTGACAAGCCAGAGGTACGGAAAGGCATCCCCACCTTGCCACTGGGGCTGCTTGCACGGAGCAGCCACCAGCTCTGGGGCTCAGCCATCAATCCCTGCCCTCCTTTTCAGTACACACGGCACCTGAGAGATAAAACCCTTTCTTTCTCTCCAGGAAGTCCCTTATGTGTGAGCAAAGACTCAGAGAAAACTGGTGGAGGAACCAGATTTTCTCTTCAAATGAAACAAGGTTCCAGAGACAAATGACTGTCACCCGTACTCCTGGCCGATGGAGTGGCTTCACTTCTCCTTTAGGGCTAAACCCATGACAGTCCTGTTGGTCACCCTGTCACACAGTAGGCCCTGCTCAAAGTGGTTGGAGGGAGATGAAGGACATATCCATTAAATATTCATATTCTGAGGCCTGCTAACAGGTGACACTTCTTTTTTGGAGAGCTACACTAATATGCCCCAGATGACTGAGGCATAATATTATAATATTATAATAATAGTCCAATAATATTTCCTTTTAGGTAGCTATGGGAATAATGTTCCCTTTGAGAATTTGTTGAGAGTTTCTATGGAGTCAGTTTCCTTCTGGGTCAGGGTTTCTCAGCCTCAGCACTGTGGACATTTTGAATGCTGTGGGGCTCTCCTGTGCATTGGAGAGCATTCAGCACACCCCAGGTCTCTACCCAAAGTAGCCGGTAGTCATAGACACCTGTAGCTCTTCTAAATCTAGTTCTGACTCCACTGCCTGGAGAAAAGTCCAACCAAAAATGTCAAAAATGTCTCCAGGAATTGTCAAATATCTCCTCCAGGTGGGGGTGGTGGATGGGTAGGTATGAATTGCTCCCTGTTGGGAACCACTGTTCCGAGGTCCCTCTCAACTCCCAAGATTCAGGAAAATGACCATCTGATCATCTTCGTAACCTATCTGACTTTGTCTTAATTTTTAAAAACTATAAACAAAATAAAAAACAAAAGATAAACAGAAAAATACCCACGATTAAAATCACAAAGAATTAATTTCCGTAATATATAAAAAGCGTGTGCAGATTAATAAGAAAACAACCAATAAACCAATAGAAAAATAGGTAGAGGATATCAACAGAAAGTTGATATTTAAAGAAGTACCAATGACCATACAGAACATAAGTTTGTCTGGAAAGTCATTCCACTGAGTTTTTTAGAATCTGTGGAATTTCTTTCTTCCTCTTAACTTCACTTGTCTCAGGAGGGTGTCCCCTATGGTTCACTGCAGTTGAGCAAATAAGTCTTCAAGGATTGTTAGAAAAATAATAATCCAACTTGATCCTCTTAACTAGAAAAGCTTGTTTCCTCACAGTACTAGCCTTGCCTAGAGTAGTTCTGAAATAATGAAATGATATTCTCTGGAGAGCTTTAGGAGTACAGGACTTGTTATTCTCTCCAATCTCAAAAGTCTGATAACCCAAAGCACCTGCACAGAGGCTGCAGCACTGAATACCTTGTGCACAAATGGGTCCTTATACCTGCGGAGTCAGCACTGGTGTTTCTGATGATTTAAATGAACAGTATTCTAAGCCCTGCTCTTCTGTCTTCAGTTGCCAAGAGCTTTGTGGCAAAGGGTCATCTGATCCACATTTTAGCCTTTGACATGTGAAAAATTAAACCAAAGATGTGTAATGCTATTTTTATAAAGTTTAGCAGAAATGGAAATTCCAATTATCTTTCTTAGTAACGTGTTCTGGTTTTTAATTATACTCAAAAGGTTCTTCCTTTTTCTTAAGCACTGAAGCCATTTCTTCTTTGTAATATTTGTTTTAATCTAATTAATTATAAAAAATATAGGCCATTAAAGAAACACAGAAGAAAATAAAGGAGAAAATAAAAAATTATCTGTGATCCCACTATCCTGAGATAACTGCTGTTTGGAATTTCATGTCCTTTAAAAAAAGCATATAATATATGTTTATCAGAGGAACTTTCTCTTGTTCATTTCTCACTAGGGATAGAAAACACTTCCACAACTTTATGATGAATTTTAATATATTTTTACTTTTAAATGAATAAATAAGGAGCTTTACAGGAGAATTAAATGGACAAAGAATGCATAATGAAGACAACACTTACTTTTGTTACTAAGTTGTTGTTTTAGTCAAATAAACTAGGTATGGATCCACCTGTTCTTAGTTTCTTATACATCCCTTGGAAATTTCTTTATGCTATTCATGCAAATGTAGTATAGCTTCTATTTCCCTCCTGTGTGTTCCACAAAACGTGGAAAATTAGATAATTTGTTCTGCAACTTGTTTTTCTTTACTTTACAATATATCTTGGAGATCTCTCAATATCAGTACATTGAACGCTTCCATGTTCCCCCCGCTTTTTTTTCTTTTCACAGTGACATGGTATTTCATTGTATAGATGTACCATAATTTACTTAGCGAGATCCCTGTTGATGGACATTTGGTTTGTTTCCAGTCTTTTGCTATTACAAACGATGCTGTAATAAATTACCTTGTACATGTGTCATTTTGCAAGCATAAAATATGTCCAAAGGATAAGTTTCCCACAATAAAATTGCTTGGTTAAAGGGTATATAGGTTAAAAGGTAATTATAACAGATAAGGCCAAAGTGTACTCCATAGGGGTCTACCAATATATACTCCCATCAGAAATGTATGAGAGTACCAGTACCAGTTTCCCCACAGCCTTGCCAGCATAGTGTGGCAGCAAACTTTTTTATTTTGACCAATCTGATAGGTGAGAAATGATATTTTGGTGTAGTTTCAATTTGTACATATTCATAAAGTTAGGGGTCATTGGTACTTCTTTATATGTCAGCTCTCTGTTGATATCCTCTGCCTTTTTTTCTATTGGTTTAGTGGTTGTTTTCTTATTAATCTGTACATGCTTTTTATATATTATGGAAATTAATTCTTTGTGATTTTAATTGTGGGTATTTTTCTGTTTATCTTTTGGTTTTTATTTTGCTTATGGTTTTTAAAAACTCTGTATGTAGTTGAACTTATCAATCTTTATTATGGCTTTTGGTTTATAAGATGTAGTAGAAAGGTCTTCCTAATTTCAAACGTTTTGAAAGAATTCTCTCATGTTTTCTTTTGTGAACTTTTGTGGTTTAATTTTTCACGTTTAAATATTTGGTCCATTTGGAATTTATCCTGGTATGAAATGAGGTATAGACCCAACTCAATTTTTTTCTAGATGAATCTCTCTGTGTCCCAACATCACTTATTGAATAGTGCATGTTTCTATTGAAAGCATTGCTGTGAGTAATAAATGAGAGAACTTAGAGAATTTGTGGTAAAAGGCACATAGTCAGTGACCAATAAATGTTAGCTATAATCCAGTCCCCTCATTTTGCAGATAACTTCTGAGGTTCAGTCACTTTCCTAAAGTCTCTAAGTTGTTAGGGGTTAGCAGGGCCTTTTCATTCTTGAGTCCAGTGCTCTTTTCATAGTGCCTCCAATGAATAATAGTAACAGAGTAGCTAACGTGTATACGATTCTTACCAGGAAGGCACGACTCTTACTACTTTGCCTATGTTAACTCAACCCATCCTTATTAACCAGAAAGTAGGTACTGTAATTATCTCCAGTGTACAAATGAAGAACTTGTACACATGAAGAAATGAGGTACAGAGAGGTTACAGAGAGGTTTACCAAAGGCACACAACTAGTTAGTGACAGAGCTAGAATTTGAACCAAAGCAATCTGGCTCTTACCCACTTTGTTGCTTCTCATAATTCTGAGAATGATCTAATGATGTTGGCCACATAATGGGTTCCTTAAGTCCAGTCTCCAACATGATACAGAGCTTCTGGTAGGTAAGTGATTCCTAATTCCAAGAAGTGATTCCACCCAGCTTACCCAAAGTTCTAGTTTCGGGTGATAATTCCTACCACTGGAGCCACTGGCTTATTCCTGAAGCAGTATGCTCCATGGCAATGTGCAGCAGCCTCTACTGGGCTCCTCTTTGCCTTTTCTTTTCTCTGGTCTCTCCCTCATTCCCTCTATTCTTTTCCTGTGTCCTTGTCCTTTAGCCTCCATTTTCCCTTTCTTCTATTCCCCTGTGCCTTGGGTTTTCCTTGAAGATAGGGTGAGTTGAGGAGGGGATTTGGCATTTACTAAGCACCTACTAAACATCAGACATCGTACCAGGTGCTTTCATAGCCATGTTCTCAACGCTCATTTTGCAATTGAGGAAACTGGATCTCAGAAAATATAAGTAAAAAGTTACCTAAGTTCGCACAGTTGCATTGGAATAGAATCAAGATCTGAGCCCAGGTCTCTTTCCAAAGCTTTCACTTTTAACCCGGGCTGACGGTTAAATATTGAAATCCTTCTGTACCTGTTGATGGATAGCTGCTGCTCTAAGCCTTCCAGGAGGCCCCCCC
>JAQZBX010041756.1:0-22243 GCA_029593785.1 Cabassous unicinctus | reverse complement strand
CAGTATTGCTAAGCTTTTAAATGGAATTATATTTTAATACCGTCTTTTTTATTTATTTATTTTTAAAGATTTATTTATTTATCTTATCCATTTTAAACCCCCCCTTCCCCATTTGCTGTTTTGTGTCATTCACTGGGCAATTCTCTGTGTCTGTTTCCTGCCATCTCTTCTCATCCTCCTCCTCCAGTCTTCACCAGGATTCGATCCTGGAGACCTCCGATGTAGGAGAGAGGTGTTCTGCCACCTGTGCCACCTCGGTTCCGGGTTTTCAGAGCTTTCAGGGCATCTTGTCTTGTCTCTCCCCTGCGTCTCTCTCCTGTTACATCATCATCTTGCTGCATGGTTCCCGGGGCCTGGCGGCTCACCGGCACACAGAGCCTGGCAGCCCATGCGCCTTCTGTATATGTATATACATATATATTTTTTATTTTACCGGGAGGTCCGGGGGATTGAACCCATGTCCCTCCATATGGCAGATGGACGCCCAACCATTTGAGCCACATCCGTCCCCCCTGAGGATTTTAAGATACAGTTAAGATTCTGTTTCTTAAGCTGGCTGAATGGTGAGGATATGGATACTCACTTTAATTTCATTCTTTATACTACACACACAGACACACACACACACACATTTCACACACATCCACCAATCAAGATAAGATTAGAAGTTAACATACTCTCAAAGAGGGTTGAAATATTTTAAAGAATTGATACCTTGTATCGCCAGTGTCTTTTTTGAAAGCAAACCCCAAAATAGCTATCTTCTTATCAGTCACTGTATTAAACAGACTGTCTATAATCCGGGAAGCAAACCTCCTTCTCTGGTAGTCATTCATGTCTATGACCTGAAATTACATGTACAACTGTGTAACAATCAGTTAAAAGCCTGTGGCATACATTACTCAGATTTACAATGAGCACTATTTGATGAATATAAGCTTGTAATGTAACAGAAGGCAAAAATTAACCAATCTCTTGTGTCTACAGATTTAAAACAAAACAAAACAAAACAAAACCCCAACCTACTCCTTAAAGCCATCTTGAAAATTTTTCCTTTCATTTGGCTTGACTTCCCATGAAACAGGCTGAAATGGATGCAAAGATGGGAAGCACAGCTAAGGTTAAAATGTAAGAGCATCTGAGGTCCGGCTAAGAGACCAGCCTAAATAAGGTACATAAAAAACAGTGTTCTCCTTAGAACATCTTCAAACCCTGTGAAAGCCAGGCTGTAAGCAAACTGCAAAGTATGTCCTCATAGGCTTACCCCTCTGCCTCCACAACATCCTGTTCCTCATCAAAATTGAGCGCAAGTTATTGGAATTAACCAGTCAAATTGCTCCACCAACTAAGAACAGTCATGCACCACCACCCACAGAATCAAGAAAGAGCTCTCAATCTGTTAATCCTGTCCCTGTCCAGGCCGGGTGAGGTTTCCCATGTTGAGTTAAATGAAGTCGTGACACATATGACAACATGGATGAATCTTGAGGACATTATGTTGAGTGAAACAAGCCAGTCACAAGGGCAAATATTGTATGATCTCACTAATATGAACTAAATATAATGAGCAAAGTCATGGGCTTAATAGAAGATTGGTTACCAGAAGAGAGAAGGATAGAGAATGGGGAGCAGAGGATTAATTTGTAAAGAACTGGTAATAAGATTGATTATAAATGTTTGGAATTGGATAGAGGTGATGATAGCACATCAGAGTGAATGTAATTAGCAGCACCAACGTGGGGTATAATTGTGGCTAAAAGGACAGTTTAGGGTTGTGGATGTCACTAGAAGAAAAGCTAAAGGATGAAACATGGGACTGTATAGCATAATGAACCCTGTTGCAGATGAGTATGGTTAATAGTGCAAATACAAGAATGTTCTTCCATGAATCAACAAATGTATATTAATATTACAAGATGTTAATAATAGGGTGGTATCTGAGCTAAAATGCACCTAAAGCAAACTATGGACTGTAGTAAATAGTTATACATAAATATTTTCTCATCAATTGTAAAACAAAAGACAGAGACAATTATCCTAAGTGGCAGAACCTAGACATAAAGTATTGTATATTGTTCGACTCCCTTTATATAAACTGTAAATATAAATTTGTAGAGATGGAATTAGATTAGTGGATATGTATGGCAGGGGAAGGATAGAAGAGTTAATAGGTGACTGCTAAGGGGTGGCAGACTTTTCTTTTTGAAGTAATGAAAATGCTCTATATTGACTGCAGTGATGCATGCACAACTCTGTAATTATACCAAAAGCCACTGAATGTGCAATTTGGATGGATTGTATGGTATGTGAGTATATCTCAATAAAATTGCTTTTTAAAATTGAGTGCATATTGTATAACACATTGTTTGATTCAAAAAAAAAAAATTTATATGTATCCATTATATTTAATTGAGAAATGTATATATTTATTCATCTGTGTTTACTTTTGAGTTTTTAATTGTTTATATTTTCAATTATTAAATGTACAAAATTAAAAAATTAAAAAAAAATTGAGTGCAAGTATAGAAAGTGGGCAGGGAACAAACAACGCATAGAGCGATAACTGCCTCTGGACAGACCATACTACCACAAATATTTGACATGGTTAACTAAATGTTAGGAGAGTAAGAGACACTGATCTGTTACCCTCCTGTGAGTTTATAAACAAAACTGCAGGTTGGTAACCAGGCTGAGTTTGAGACATTTTGTTTCTTTTTTTTTTTTTAAAGATTTATCTGCTGCCCACCCCCCTCGTTGTTTTGAGCTCGCTGTCTGCTCTGTGTTTATTCGCTTTGTGTTCTTCTGTGTCCACTTGTCTTCTCATTAGGTGGCACCAGGAACTGATCCTGCAACCTTCCAGAGTGGGAAAGAGGCGCTCAATCTCTTGCACCACCTCAGCTCCCTGGTCTGCTGTGTCTCTTATTGTATCTCCTCTGTGCCTTTTTGTTGCGTCATCTTGCTTCGCCAGCTCTCCATGTGGGCCAGTACTCCTGCGCGGGCCAGCTCGCATTCACCAGGAGCCTGGACCTCCTATATGGTTGACGGGAGCCCTATCACTAGAGCCACATCCATTTCCCCGATTTGTTTCTGATATCTATTTTTTTAGACACTTTGCTTCTAGGGGCCATCTCTAAACCCAAGAGCTTGGAAAATGAGCCCATATTGTTGGAAAATCAAGCTTTTATTTGCATTTTCCCCACGATGAGCAGTAACATAAAGCCATTATGCTGGATTGTGTGAAATGACACTAAAAGTTTAGGATTTCCTAGAAAAAGTGCATTTCCTTAGATTCCCATCCCTATCTATTGCTGAAATCTGAAAAATTATAAACTCGGGGGAAAATATTTGAGAAAGGCATGTCTACTAGCTGATACCTTTGAGCAAATTACTGAATGTCTCTAAGCCTCAGTTTCCTCATCTATAAATGTGGATAATATTAATGATGAGGACTAAATAAGATAATGCATTCAAAGTGCCTAGAAGAGTGCCTGGCACATGGTAAGCACTCAGTAAATATTAACTCTATTTCTTAGAGCTCATTTAATGCTTGCATTTTGGGAAGGGTATCTAATTTTACTTCTGTGAATCTGAAAGGGACAGAAGTATCATCACATGCAAACCTCTTGAAAGTACGGCAATATACAGGTTCTTCCATTATTTTAATTTTATGTTTTTCAAGAAAAAAAAGAATTACAACTAAGAATAATAGTTCTTGCTTACTCTGTATGATGGTTTGGAGATGTATACCCCAGAAAAACATCTTCTTAAACTTTTTAGTAGGACTTTTTGATGAGGTTATTTCAGTTAAGGTGTGGCCCACCTCAATCAGGATAGGTCTTAATCCTATTACTGGAGGCAGTTATATGCAGAATGAAATTCAGACAGAGAGAGAGAGAAAGCCAGAGGGAGCAGCCAGAAGCTGAATGTAAGCGGAACCTGGAAGAGAAGGTAGAGTCTGGGAGAGGCCATCATGTGCCTTGCCATGTGACAGAGGAGCCCAGAAGCAAGGATCACTGGCAGCCAAGCCCAGAATGGCAGTCTTTGGGAAGAAATCATCACCTTGATGACGCCTGGTTTTGGATTTTTTCCTAGCCTCAAAACCGTGAGCTAGGGAAGCAGGTGTAGTGCAGTGGCTGAGTGCCTGCTTCCAAAGTACAAGGTCTTGGGTTCAATCTCCAGTATCACATATAAAAAACAAAACCAAAAAACCATGAGCTAATAAATTCCCATTGTTTAAGCCAAACTGTTGCATGGTATTTACTGAACAGCCAAGGAAAACATGTGAAACACTCTGGAAGCAAATTTAGTTATAAAATTAGAATATTGGTTTATCAGAAACTTCCATCATAGCTGTTTAGTAAAAGAGACAAATTAAAAATACAGAAGCCCAACAAATAAACCTAAAATAAACAAACTGAACATAACAATGCTTGAGTTCCTGGAATAAATAAATCTCATCAAAAACATTTCACAAAGAGTGACATGTTTTAATTAAAGTTAATGAAAATTTGTTGACTATAAAGAGTAATACCTGCTGCCAATAACGAGCTACTTCAGGCAAATTCAAAGCCTCACAGAGATAAACTAAATTCAGAACATCTTTTTGAAAGCAGCTCCCACCAAAACCTGAAGAAAAAGTTAAAAATGACAATATTTTCATTTAAGAAACAGACAAGTAAATCATAGTAAATCATATGACAAACTTTTTACCACACTAATTCAAAGGGCCTAAACTGGAATTTTTAATAAAATGCAGATGTAGAAAATTAGTGAGGTTAGTAAATTGTGTGAAATTTGCATGCAATTAATCAACTCTGTAAGCAATTTCCAAATAATTTTCTAGCTAAAATTTTAGTATAGCTATATTTAACTTTTTGTTTTCTTTCATCTTTTTTTTCATTCATTTAGTATCACTGCCTCACATCTCTTACTCTAGCACAGGGGTCAGCAAACTTTCACAATAAAGAACCACATAGTAAATATTTTAGCCTTTGAGGGTCACATAGTCTTTGTCACAATTATTCAATTCAGTCATAGCTCAAAAGCAGCAGAGATGATATGTCTGTATGTATCAAATGGGCATGGCTGTGTTCCAATAAAGCTCTATTTGCAAAAAGAAGCTGTGGTCTGGATTTGGCCAGAGGGCTATGGTCCCCCACCCCCACCCCCACCCCCTGCTTTAGTGCAATGCAGTCCGTACACAGTGAGGGCTGGGTGGGCTCTGGAATCAGAAACACATGGCCACTCATTAGCTATGCGACTATGGGCATGTTGGAAAATTTTCTGAGACTCAGTTATCTCTAAAAAGGAAATACAAGCACTTCTTAATAGTTTATAAGGATTAAATGAGATATATGAAGCGCTAGTACAGAAACTGGCACATAATATGCCTTAAGTCAACAGTATTTTATTAAATGGTAACTAAAATATCAAAAAGAAATATAGAAAAAGCCAAGGACCCAGTAGCGGGAGGTGGCATAGAGCCCTAGAAATACTAGAAGGGCGGCCTATGGCCCAATTTGTAAAAGACTCTATGCACCTTCACACCAAACTTACTAGCTTATATCCAAAAATATTTCCAGGTTACATTTCCAAAAGTATTATTAGTAGGAAAAGCAGACAAAAGGGAATTTTTTCTACTTGTTTAAATAAGCTATTAATTATTTCATATGTGATGTCCCAAACTTATTCTTCCTAAATGTTCTAACTATACTAATTTTTCCCTCCTAAAATACTGACCTTCATTTCTTATAACTAATTATTAAACAATATAACTATTGCCTCACTTAGAAAGTCACTGGTAAGATGAAGGCCACATATGCAATGGAATCTTTTTTTTTTTTTTTTAAGGGTATTAAACAAAGATTTCCTTAGTTAGTGATCTAGCTAAACAAATGCACTTTAGAAGAAAATTTCAGTTTACCAACACTGGCTTTCAGAAACTTATTTCCAATTCTCTGGTCCATTCCAATAGCTGTTGCTACCTCTTCTACATCAGCTCCTGTTGCTTCACACAGAGCACTTATAGAGTTAATGCTGCTGATTCTCTGGGCAAGAAAAGCATTTGCTGCCTTCAAAAAAAAAAAAAAAGGAAAAGTAGGGTGAACTAAAATAGCAATTTTATACATCTGGATTATATTTCATCAAGTTGATGCAAATTACTGAGAAATGTAAAATATATTGATGGGCTCACTTTGAGGAGGCAATGAATGGGTTTAAAAGGGAAAATATTTTAAATAAGAGAAGACAGAAGATTCAGAAAGACAGTAAAAGAAGGGAAAGAGTAATAAAAAACAAATTACTATTTTAATGTACCCTTCATTTTATATTACATTTTGTTAAACTTTTACAATTTCCAGAACATTTTATACCCAGATTTAATGCCCCTTGTGAAAATCATTTCATAATTTGACATAAAAGAATATTAACTTCAAAAGCATAGCCTTTTATTAATATTAAGAAAGTTGCTGAGTGGGTGTCGCTCAGTGGTTGAGTGCCAGGTTGGCAAGTACGAGGTCCCAGGTTCAATTCCTGGTACCTTCTTAAAAAAAAAAAAAGTGTCTGTGTAGCTTATCAAGTTTAAAAGATAAAAGTATTTGACTTTAAATTTATTGGAGAGTTGAATATTATATACCAACCAGTTTGGAAAGTTCTGAAGACCAAGTATTAGTAGTAAGTATCTTTTCTCTTGGAACCCAGTGCTCATACACGGCACACAGTGCCTGCACTGCTCTCTGGCCCTCTGGGGTTTCATCTCCACCAATCAGTACTCTGTCTGGGTTCTTTAGGTCCTTGATGGCTGTTCCCTCTGCCAAGAACTCAGGATTGGACAATACCTAGAATCCCAATGCAAAGGAGAACGTTAAGCTAAAATTATGGGCAACTTTAAGGCATGAATGTTCACATAAGAGGAAAATGGATGTGGCTCAAGCGACTGGGCTCCCATCTACCATATAGGAGGTCCAGGGTTCAATTCCCAGGGCCTCCTGGTGAAGGGCAAGCTGGCCCGCACGGCACACTGGCCTGACTGGAGAGCTGGCCTGAGTGGAGTGCTGGCCTGCGTGGAATGCTGGCCCATGCAGGAGTGCTGGCCTGCGCAGAGAGCTGGAGCAGCAAGATGATGCAACAAAATAGACACAGAGGAGAGACAATAAGAGATGCAGCAGACCAGGGAGGTGAGGTGGCGCAAGAGATTGAGCACCTCTCTCTCACTCCAGAAGGTCCCAGGATTGGTTCCCGGTGCCGCCTAAAGAGAAGACAAGCACAGAAGAATACACAGAGAGCAGACAGAGAGTGCAAAAAGCAACAGGGGTGGGGGTGATAAATAAATAAATCTTAAAAAAAAAAAAAAATTCACATAAGAACCAGATTCTAATGCTTCCTTCTTCATACCTGCAAATTCAAATTGGGTTTTGTATTTGCATCAAATATGTGACGGATACTTTCTGCTGCTCGTACAGGAACTGTGCTTTTCTCAGTCACAATTTTATACCCATGTGAGTTTTGTACAATGCGTCTAGCACAAGCTTCAATGTACTTCAGATCTGCTGCTCGGCCTTTCCCCATTCCATAAGTTTTTGTTGGAGTGTTCACCTGATGAAAATATAGGAGATAAAGAACAGAGTACCTGTGAGATATCCAGTGAGTTCAAGATATATCCTGGATCATCAATTAACTAGTCAAGTAGAAATTAACTACCATCAGTAGTCCTGATTTACCCTTTATTAGTTCCATGGAAATAATGCATTTTATAAATATAATCACCAGGAGAAAGTACTTGATTCCAGAAGCATCTGGAGAACTCATTCCATTTTTTTTTTAAAGCTACTATATATGTGCCAGATACCACACTAGGCAGGTGCAAGATAAGCCCTGGAGATAAAAAGGTGATTGAGCCAATTCTAGCCCTAAGGGATGCACCTGAAATGAAATTTAAGTTTTCTCTTTTTACCTCTTTTTGTAATATTTTATTATGGTCTTTAAAACTAAACTTTAAAGTCCTTTCTTACTCCCACTTTTTATAGACCTAAATCAATACCTTCTAACAAATGAATGCAGTATCATTCACTAATGCTTTCTTGGCTCATTAAAGCTAGACACTATATAGCATCTTCAGGATACAGAATACTGTGTAAAAAAGACCTTCAAGTATAAAGAAAAATAAATCATGATTTCTGAGTCTAGGCATATACTGTTGGCTTAGCTGTATCATGGAACCTTGGGGAAGGGTGGCTGCCTTTTTACCTCAATGACCTCATTGGAAAATTACACTCTCTCTAAAATCTAACACATGAGTTTGTTTGTTTTTTTAAATTATGGAACGCTTCACGAATTTGTGTGTCATCCTTGTGCAGGGCCCATGCTAATCTTCTCTGCATCGTTCCAATTTTAGTATATGTGCTGCCAAAGTGAGCACTAACACATGAGTTTTTATGATGCTCTAATGAAGATGAAAATGCTCTGGTAAGTCTAAAATTCTACATAGGAATTATTTTGAGCCAGTAGGAGGTATTAAGTCTTTTCTCTTTACAAGCTTGTAACCTAAATGAGAGGCTAAATAGAGGAACCAAACCAAAATAAATCCAAATTTGAAGAAGGAGTTGAGGTGTGACAATCAAGAAGAATGCATATGCATGGAACAACTTCGGAAAACACTTAAAAGTGGAAGACAGGATGTTGTGAGGCACAGAAGGACAAAGATGGCTGGAGATGAGTGATGATCAGATGGCCTCTCCTGGTAAAGGAGTTCTGAAGATAATAAAAAATTTATTCATAACCTACCCTGTTCAAAATGGCAGAGAAAGAAGCATCAGGGCTTCATCCTACCACAGAAACTTTGAACAACCAGCAAGAATTGGCAGAAACTTCTTTCTCAAAGCTCCAGAAAAGTTATAAAACTGCAGTAGGGTGAATGCCAGATCAAGAAAAAAGCTACTTAAAAGCAGTAGGATCTTGAGTCCTGGCTCGCACTTCCTGTACCCCCCACCAGTACAGCACAGAGCTGGTCTGTGTACTCAGTGCGGATCCCAGGTCCCAGTTCTGGAGGAAGCAGAGTAACCGTCGTGCAAATACTGAGAGCATGCTTATTTGGCCCAAGCTGTGTGGTAGTGGCTTGAGGGACTCGCTGTCCCAGAACTTGCCCTGCATGTAGAAGGTGCACAGAGGTCTCCTACAGAACACTGTGGGAGAGCAGTCAAGCCATGCTGCCTGGGCAAGGGATTGCTGGCTGTAGGATATACAGTGCAGTGCTCAGGACCATGAGGAAACTGTTTTCTAGGGAAGAGAGGACATTCCTATCCACATAAACAGGGAAATTCCTAGAGCCAAATGCACATGCCCAAGACATGACACATGTACAGAAAGGACCAGGGAGGCCCATACCCTTCGGCCTGGTGCTATTCTCTAAACTCATCTTATGGATAAGCCCTGAAGGAGAGCACTGGCACAGGACAATCTGAAAAGACTGGGAAAGGTGTTACCTTTTTTTTTTTTGGTAACTCCTGGCATTCAAAGAATCCTCTGTCATAACACTAACTATACGTAAGCTTAGGGAACAGATGCCTCAGAGTCTAAATTTCTGTGATAACATATTAAAATATGAAAATGCTCAGGTTTCAACAAAAGATTACAAAAGGTACAAAGAAAGAAGAAGTGATAGCACAGGCAAAGGAGAAGATGAAAACATTAGAAACCATCAGTGAGGAGGACCAGACCTGGGACATATCAGATAAAGACATAAAAATTAAAAGATAAAAAAAATAAAAGGGTCCTAAATGCACTCAAAGAACTAAAGGAAATCAGGAAAATAAAAGATAAACACAGGGAAGCAGCTGTGGCTCAATTGGTTGGGCTCCTGTTTACCATATGGGAGGCCCCGGGTTCAATTCCTAGGGCCTCTTTCAATTCCAGGGGCCTCCTTCCCGGGGCCTTCTGGTGAAGGCAAGATGGCCCGCATGGCTCATCAGAGGGAGACAAGCAGACACAGAAAAATGCAAATGGACACAGAGAGCACAAGCAGCAAGGGGGGTGGGGGGAATAAATAAATAAAAATAAACTTAAAAAAAAAAAAGAATACAAAGAGAATGACAAGAGAGAGATGGAAATTATGAAAAGGAACCAAACAGGGCTAAAGACCATAGTAAAAGTAACTCTCTAGAGGAGTTCAACAGCAGATTGGAACTGCCAGAAGAAAGCAATCAGTGAATTTGAAGATAAGACAATTGAAATCATTGAGTCTGAGGAGCAACAAGAGTAAAGAATGAAGAAAAATGAACAGAGCCTAAGGAACCTGTGAGACACCATCAAGTGTACCAATATATATATGCATTGTGAGAATCCCAGACAGAGAAGAAAAAGAGAAAGGGGCAGAGAAAATATTCAAAGAAATAATGGCTGAGGTAATCCCCCCCCCACATACACATACATAAAATCACATGATCACGTTATCTACACTTTCTAGTTCTAGATCTCAGATTAGAACTTTCTTCAAGTCTACTTGTTCAATGACCTAAAATGATATTTGACAGGGTTTGGTTTATAGTTCCTAACAACCAAAATTCAATTGGACAACTCTATACTAAGCAATACTGTGGTTTAATATCATTGGAATGAATATTAAAATACAAAGAAACTTTTTTTTTTTCTTAAAGATACTTAGATTACATAAATGTTACATAAAAAAATGTAGGGGATTCCCATGGCCTAGTCCCTACCCCTCCCACACTTTCCCACATTAACAACATCCTTCATTAGTGTGGTACATTTGTTACAATTGATGAACACATATTGAAGCACTAAGTATATTATAGTTTAAACTCTCTCCCCCACGAAACATTTAAATAGATAAAAATATCTTCAAATTTACACAGCATAGGAAATTACTTACAGAAATAAATACAAGATCAGCTTCTTTAATGGCATCATCAATATTGGTTGAAAAAAAGAGATTCTTTCCTCGGCAAGATTCTACAACTTCCTTTAGTCCTGGCTAGAAATAAAAAAAGAAAAGGAGTTGTATATACAGTTTATCAGTCAAACGAAACAACTTAATAATATAGAATATTTGATAAAAGGGACTGTTATAATTTAAAGGTTTAAACTTGCTTTTGAATAATAACTTTTGTAGAAAAGAATGGACATATACCAAAGGCCATGAGTATACACTAAATAACATTATTAAAAATAGCAAAATTGAATTTGTACAATCAGCACAGCACTTCATTTTAATGCCATGTCATTGTTTATCACGTAGTTTGTTTCATAATAGTTAATTATTGACTCAAGTATCAAACACAATTATCAGAAAATTCAAAGTTCTGTGATTTCAAGCAAACATTAGATTTTGCATTGTCATTATGAATATAGGTTTTTACTGCCAATAATTCAAGTGACATGACTGCTGTGAAACAGTCAATATTTACAATACATACATAAATACTTGTCTAAATCCTATTGTAAGGAACACTTCTATTCAAAATTTATTACTTTTCCCCATATAATTTAATAATTTTTGTTAACAAACCTAAGCTGTATCGTACTATCAAGTATTCTTGCCAAAAAAACAAAATAAAATAATATAAATAAGCCTAAATCTGAACAGACCTCTAGACCTAACCACCAATTTAGAGAAAATACAAGGTACAGAAGAACAAGTAAAAAAAAAAACAAAAAACATGGGGATTCACTGAACAAAATCTACTGTGAAATTTTCTATAGGATAAAGAGCTTGGTTTTTTCAATAAACAAACCAATGAGATAATTCAAAAAAAAGATGTAGATTAAAAGAATATGCAGGGAGCGGAGGTGGCTCAAGCGATTAGACACCTCACTCCCACATAGGAGGTCCCGGGTTCGGCTCCTGGTGCCTCCTAAAGAAACAAGGAAGACAAACAGGCACAGCAAATGAAAAACAAGGGGGTGGGGAGAAATAAATAAATAAAATGAATCTTAAAAAAAAAAAAAAGAATATGCATTAAAAGATAATTAAGAGATACCAATTGCAATGATCTTATTGGCTTCTGATTCAAATAAATTGTGGGGGGAAGAACATTATAATTTCTTGATATTAAGAAATTATTGTTAATTTTTAATAGTGATGATAATGTGTTTATGTTTAAAAAATAATTATCTGAGGTGCGGGTTCGGCCGCGGGCTCTGAGCAGCCCCTGCCCGGATGGCAGCAGTAGTTCTAGGGGGAGACACCATGGGCCCGGAGCGAATCTTCCCCAATCAGACTGACGAACTGGGGTCGCACCAGGGCCCTACAGAAGGCACTGGGGATTGGAGCAGTGAAGAACCTGAGGAAGAGCAGGAGGAAGCCGGGTCAGGCCCAGCTGGCTACTCCTACCAGCCCCTGAACCAAGATCCTGAACAAGAGGAGGTGGAGTTGGCACCAGTAGGTGATGGAGAAGATGTAGTTGCTGATATCCAGGAGCGGATCCAGGCCTTGGGTCTGCATTTGCCTGACCCGCCATTAGAGAGTGAGGATGAAGAGGAGGAGGGAGCTACAGCATTGAGCAACCACAGCTCTATTCCCATGGACCCAGAACACGTAGAGCTGGTGAAAAGGACAATGGCTGGCATAAGCCTGCCTGCACCAGGGGTTCCTGCCTGGGCTCGGGAGATCTCGGATGCCCAGTGGGAAGATGTGGTACAGAAGGCCCTCCAAGCCCGGCAGGCATTCCCTGCCTGGAAGTGACACACAGAGAGCTGCCTTATCTCCCTGCATTCCAGGCCAGACCCAGCACATGACTGAACACATCCCTGATTTTAATGCCCATCTCCATCCTCCCCATCTCCCTTTCCACATCAAGGCAAATAAGACTTCTTCTCAGAGACCCACTTTATTCAGTTCTGTACATATGGGGACATCGGCCCAAACCCAACCCACCTTAGCATGTATCGCTCTGTGGAGAATAAAGCACCCTATGTACACAGAAAAAAATAAAAAATAAAAAATAATTATCTTTTGGAGATACAGAATGAAATGTTTATGGATGAAATCATAAATAACCCATGATGGTTGTAGTTTAGAGAATGGATTGGCCATGTTGATAATTGTTGAAACAAAGTGATGGGCATATAGGGATCCATTATACTCTTTTCTCTGCCTGTTTTACACATGTTTGAAATTTCCATAATAAAAAAGTAAAAATAAAACAAGACAAAACAGACCTACACCACTGAAGCTTACTCTTCTTAGGGTGAATATTGTGGATACTGGGCAGGTTGCAGCCTGCTCTACTGAATTTGGACTTGCCCATCCCCACAGTCACATGAGTCAATTCTTATAATAAATCTCATTATATATATATATATATATATATATATATATATTAAAAAGATACATAGATCCATATCCTGTTGGTTCTGTTTTTCTGGGGAACCCTGACTAATATAAGGATAAAGGGCATGGATCCACAAACAGTATCCACAATATTCACAAAGTTTAGAGAACAATTTACATAGCAAAGTGAAAGCTATTTCTGGGGCATTATCAGATTATTACCACTAACTATGGTCCATAGCATATATTTGTTTTTTTTGTTTTTTTTTCATACACCTCCCTATTATTAACACCATGTATTAGTATTGTACATTTGTTAAGGTTCATGAGAGAGAGAACACTGTCATATTTGTACTGTTAACTACAATCCATCTTCCACCACATGGTTCACTAGGTTATATGGTCCCATGCCTTGTACAATCCATCCAAAGTGTACACTCAGTGGCTCTCACTTTCATCACAGAGTTGTGCAGTCATCACCTCAGTAAATTTTTTTAACATCTTCCTTAGTCCAAAAGAAAAAATCCTATACACCCCTATTACTGACCCCTATACAGTACTTTTACACTGATGCAAGAATATTACAATATTGCTGTTAACTATAGTCCTTAAGTTACATTACTTGTATTGTTCCCATGCATCACCATACTCTTACTACATCGTAATACTGACATACATTTGTTCTAGTTCATAGAACATTCTTGTATTTGTATTATTAACCACAATCTTCATCCACCACCAGGTTCACTATGTTATTCAGTCCCTAGATTATTCTCTAGCTTTCTTTCTTTTTTTTAAAGTAATCAATCAGGGAAGAGTTTCCCTTTTTTTTAATTTATTTTATTTATTTATCCCCCCCTTGCCGCTTGTGTTGCTGTGTCCATTCGCTGCGTGTCTTCTCTGTGTCTGCTTATCTCCCCCTTGCTGTGAGGTCTTGCCGCATCAGCCCACGGCGCCGCTCAAGCCGGCCTGCCCTCACAAAGAGGCCCCGGGAAGTGAACCCAGGGCCTCTCATATGGTAAACGGGGGCTCTATCCATTGCGCCACACCCGCTTCCTGCCGTGAGGTTGCTGCATCAGCCCACGGCACCGCTCAGGCCGGCGTGCCCTCACAAGGAGGCCTCGGGAAGCGAACCCGGGCCTCCCATATGGTAAACGGGGGCTCTATCCACTGAGCCACACCCACTTCCCTCTAGCTTTCTTTCAATCAACATTTACATCCCTAGACTACCCCTTTCAGCCAAAATCCTATTTATAAACAAGTCATGTTAGTTATACTCACTACAATGTGTTACCATCAGTTCTATCCATTTCCACACATTCACTGTCAAGTTAATTAAAATTTTTACATACATTAAGCATCAGTACCCCTTCTTAGCCCTCATTCTATCTCCTAGTAACCTATATTCTAAGTTTTAACTCTATGTGTTTATTCTTTGTATTTAGTTCATATTAGTGAGACCATACAATATTTTTCCATATTTATATATCTTTGAAAATAGCTAATTGGGTCACACAGTTCATTTCCCAAAGCTTGTTTTTTTGTGGTTTTTTTTTAAACACTGCCTTACAGAAATTCTTCTTTTCCCCCTAGATTTATCAATTTCTGAAGCAGGCACCTTTTAACAACTGAGAGCTATGAAAAGCACATGGAAATTATAAGCCTAAAGTCATTTATTTTCTAAGAGGAAAATCATTCTACCTGCTAAGATTCCATTCCAGAATTTTATAAAGTGACAGTCCTATGTTCTTAACCCCCAAAGCCAGGTGGGTTTCTCCTTTTCCTTGTAGGTTGTACTAAAATAGTACAGAACTAAAATTGCTTCCTCTGTTTTCATTATTTAATTTTCTAGAGTATACATATTAAAAAAGAGACAATATACGCCTTTAAACACCAAATAGGGGAGCAGATGTGGCCTGCTTCCCACATAGGAGGTCCAGGGTCTGGTTCCCAGTACATCCTAAAAAACAAAACAAAACAAAACAAAACAAAAACAATTCGGGGAGCCAATGTGGCTCAGTGGTGAGTGCTGGTTTCCCATATACCAGATCCTGGGTTCAGTGCCCAGCCCCCAGCAACTCAAAAGAAAAAAAAAAAAAAAGACCAAATGGGATAATTTATTCCAGGGTCTTCACACTAATAAATAGAGGAAAGGGGGAAGGCCTTCCGCATCACTGTCCCTTGTCATCATTCTTCTGACGTGTGAAGACACCTATCTATCTTCTGGGCAAAGGTTTCAACCCAGAAAGGGGAAGACCAAGGAGGCATCGGCATAGACCTTGACCAGCTCTGCATCCTCCCAGATCTTGCCCCAGGAGACAGCTTTGCCTGGTCAGGCACCTGAGTAGGAGCCATCACATCCTGGGCTGTGTTGATGTGGACCCCCCCCATAGTTGGCCCCATTCCACAAGAGGGTGGCGTTGGCAACGTGGTGCTTGCCATTGTCCCTGCCCAGAATGATCATCACAGAGAACTTGGTGATGGTGGCCTTTGTGTTGTAAGCCTCAGGTCCTCAACAATGTGTAGGGCCAGACCTGGATTCCTGTAGGAATGGAAAATCATGTTACCCAGCTAGCCATTGGTGAGCGCTGGACCCAACACGGGGATGTGGTTCTTCTGGGCCCAGTAATACACCAACTCTGGGTTGTCGCTCTCCTTGCTTAGATGGGCAATCATTTTGGAAGAGTCCACTTCACACTTTCATGCCTGCTTCAACACCATCTGGTCCAGAATGGGCATCAGCCAATCCTCGAACTTGCAGTAATTGTCTTTGAGCACTAGCAGGTTCCCGATCCAGTTGATCCCATTCTCTTGGAGCCCCTTCCCTTTGAAGCTGAACTTGCCAGGTATGTGAGCACCGGTACTTGAGATCCTCCTCCACATCACCGGCTGTGATCACCAGCACATCCACCACGTTATGCAGCACAAGGTAGCAGATGATCCTGCGGATGTCTGAGTTGATGAGGTTGGGCATGTAGCCCAGGGAAATGATGCAGTTGGTGAGCAGGCAGCAGCTCTGGGTCAGGCCTGCATGCCGGTCCTCATCCTGCAACAGCGACTCCAGTTTCTTCTCCAGCGTGGCGTTGACTTGCTGCACCATGAGCCCACAGTTGGTGGCCTGGAGGCAGTGGTGCTCTTGGGCAGCAGAATGGTAGCCAGTGTCACAGCAAGGGCCTCCCCCTCGGGGGTTCCTCCAAGCCCTGCAGCTGCGCTCCTAGGTCACAGTGGCTCCCAGAGAAGCCTTGAGCCCAAATAGTTTTAACCATTAAATAAAGGCAGAACAATTATGGGACTCCAGTGCTCTGAAAACTCAGATACTGCTTCTAATAGGCACAGTGCTAGCTAGACTTTAAAAAAATTTATATTCTATTTAAAGAGATTTTTAAGAGAAATTTTATTTATGAAATAAAAATGTGAAACAAGAAATAATTGTGTTTGTTTATATGAGGTAGGTTAATGTAAGATACAAAAAAAAAAAAGTCATTTTAGATTTTAGCTCTCGACTTAAATACATTTCCAACTGGATTCAATGTCCAATTTAGAACAGCCTATTTTAAATCTACAGCAATGAAGACTTACAAAGAAGATGAACTTCAGATTTCAAACAATGGAAACAGTAATACCAATAATAAGAATCTGACTGAATATTATAGGAAAAACATGTCTGGCCCATTTATTTTTTTGTTTTCTACAAGAAAAATATGTCAAATTCCAATATATTATAAATTTAAAAAGAAAAGATTTTTATTTTTTTATTTATTCACCACCACCACCCCCCGCCCCCGTTGTTTTGCACTCTCTATGTGCTCTCTCTGTGTTCTTCTGTGTCTGCTTGTCTTCTCTTTATACGGCACTGGGAACCGATCTGGGACCTTCCAGAGTGGAGAGAGGTGCTCAATCTCTTGTGCCACCTCAGCTCCCTGGTCTGCTGCGTCTCTTAGTGTCTCTCTTCCGCATCTCTTTTTGTTGCATCACCTTGCTGCTCCAGCTCTCTGCGCGGGCCAGCACTTCCACATGGCCAGCTCTCTGCTCGGAACAGCTTGCTTTTCACCAGGAAGCCCCAGAAATCGAACCCTGGACCTCCTATATGGTAGACGGGACCCCAATCGCTTGAGCCACATCTGCTTTCCTATTATAGATTTTTTACGTGCTTTTCCCCTACTTTAGGGATGCCCTTTGTTTTTGTTTGTAAGTAAAATTTTTATTGGAGTAAAACAGAAAAAAGTGCATATATATTAGTACAGAAAAGTGTACAGCTCAATTTTCACAAGTGAACACACCTGTGTAGCCACTACTCATATCAAGAAACAGAACATTAACAGTAAATCAGAGGCCTGCTGTGTGCCTTCTCCCAGTCACCACCACACCTCAAATTACCATCATGCTGATTTCTATTTCCACAGATTGTTTTGCCTTTTTTTTACATTTATACAAATGGAATTATACAGTATGTATTCCTTTGGGTTTGGCAACATTACTTTTATGAGATTTAACCATATTGATTTTCAATGCAGTCTAGTGTCTTACTGCAGTATATACCATAATTTATGTATCCATTTTCTTGCTGATTAACATTTATGTTGTTTACCATTTGGGGCTATTATGGATAGCATTGCTAGCACCTGTCTTTTAATGCACATATGTATGCATTTCTGTTGAGTATATACCTAGCAGTAGAATTCTGGGTCTTAGACTACTTTCAGCTTTAGTAGATACTGCCAAACAGTTAAAGTAGCTTTATTAATTTATATTCTCATCAGCAGTGTACAAAATCCCAATTGCTCTATGCTCTTGTCACTACTTGGTGTAGTCAGTAATATTAATTTTAGCCATACTGATGGGTACCCTTTTTTTTTGTTTTTTACGACAAGAGTACACTGCTGGC
The DNA here is from genome assembly GCA_029593785.1 of Cabassous unicinctus. NCBI lineage: Eukaryota > Metazoa > Chordata > Mammalia > Cingulata > Chlamyphoridae > Cabassous > Cabassous unicinctus. The sequence goes on along the minus strand of JAQZBX010041756.1, from coordinate 4,073 downwards.
AGAATTAATCACTGATTGTTTGAATATAAGTATGGTTTTAAAGAGTTTCATATGACTTGCAACCCTTTTATGGATATCAGAATTATAAAACTCTTAATCAAGTTATCTTTCCAAAATGTTAAAAAAAAAAAATCCCCAAATCAAATATAATAGTGATGTTATAACAGGGAAAGAAATACTAAGGTATTTAAAGAACTATTATGGGCAGGTCAGAAGCTACCATTACACAGAGGGTTGTTTTCTTAAAATCCCACATCTGATCCATTACGAATGAATCCATGATGTTGAGTGGCTACTACTCTTTGAGTGCTTTTCCGTGGATTCCTATATCTCACAAGCCCATAAATAGCAGGCAGATTTGTCTTATGGATAAAATTAGATTGAGACTTCCATTCCAAAGGTTAATATACCTGAAGACTATAGTTGATAACAGTCTTATAAATAACCAAGCTCTTCTGATAAAAAGAATATTATATTAATGTAGGATAGAAAATGTTACCATCAAATGTAAACATACTTCCTTCTTGGGCTTCAAATGTATAATATCATGAACTCCTTTTACAATGAAAGAATGAAAAATGGAACCCAGATAGCTTGGTAAAATAGAAGCATATTTTCCTAACTATAAATTCACAGAATTGTGATATCCCAATTAAAAAAATTTATGGTAAAATACACTAAACATAAAAGATATCATTTATCCATCCAAGGTTTACCTGATATAAATACAATAATCCAAAAATATAAGGGACTTACATGAATTAATATTACAAACACAATTTATTTTATTTTTACAGAATACCACTTTTTTATTTATCCTATTATAATATACTAACCATACTAAGAAAACACAATTAGAAAATCGAGAAGAGAAAAATAATTACCCATAATCCCTCACACTAAATACAACCACCATTAATATTCTGATATCCTTCTTTCCAGTCATGTTTCCTTGTATATTTGACATAATGCAGTTATAAATCATTTTATATCCAGATTTTTTCATTTATTTCTTATCAGTTAATTATATACATGTTAATAATTCATACACCTTATTTAACAAAGACAGTAGGAAAACAAAGCATGTAAGAACAGAGTTGTTTAATATGGTTTACCTCATAAATAGGAAGTGTAGGAGAGTTCCATGCATTGATTCTTGATTCATTGACATCAACAACCGTTACCCTGATTTCAGGGCACATGTGAGCAATAACACTACATGTGGGTCCTCCAACATAGCCCGCACCAATGCAACAGATCTTCTTAATTTCAAACATGATTGGCCTAGAAAGGAAACAGTAATACCATTTTAGTATAGAAAATAGAAAATTTAAAGAAATCACATTGATTGTACATTCATCTCTCTCTGAAAACTGTCAAGGTGATAGATATCTGGAAAGATTTCTCACATTCACTCATAAGAACTATGAAAATAGGGATAAAATGTAGCATTCCAAGGGATGACCTAACCTGTTCTAATAACAAATTATAGAAACTGATATTACTGGAGAAGAGCCACAAAGATTAAACCTAATGCTTAGAAAGCAAGGAACAAAAAAGAACCTTACTTAGGCCTCTAATATACTAGGACAGCTTCAATTGCTCAGGGAACAGTTCAAGGGTGAATATACCAGTGGATTACTACTTAAATGGTAGGGTACAAAGGTGAGCTTTACAACAGGTTTAGACTAACATGAGAGATATTAAGATTAGCTCTGCTCCAAAATCGCCTGAGACTATATTCCCTACATAATATGGCTTCAGCAGTTTATTTTTAGGTAAGGGTAATGGTCTTAAATTCGACTTCAACTTTGATTGAAATCATGAGATGGTTAAAAGAAGGGAATTTCTATCGCTCCCAAAGCTCTCACACAGATTTTGAGAGGTTTTCAAAAGCCATTAGGTTAAATGATTCACACTAAGAATCATTTTAGTGTGAAACTAAGAATGACAGTTTATTAATTTATAGTGAGAATGACAACTGTCAAACTGATTAGAATTCTTTAGAATTTTAATCCTTTCTAAGGCCTCAGAATTCATTTAATCTAACCCTTTCTTGGGTTCCAAAGAGAAGGAAAAGGGTAAGCAGAGAGTTTAAGAATTTGTTGGTATACTCCTGCATGGATCAAAGAAGGTACTCGGACAGTTGGCCTAATTGGAATGCCTGGCAAGTATATCCCTATTATAAACAAAGATGCATGTAATGGTTAATTTTGTATGTCAACTTGGCTAGGTTATGGTGTCCAGTTGTTTCATCAAGTCCTGGCCTTGATGTTGCGGTGTAGGTATTTTGTAGATGTAATTAGCATCTACAATCAATTGACTTTAAGTAAAGGTAATTACCCTCAATTATGGGGGGTGGGGGAGCTCATCCAATTAGTCAGAAGATTTAAGAGAAAGAACTGTGCTTTAAAGAAGAAAACACTCTACTTTGATACTATACCATCTACTCCTCTCTGAGTTTCCAGACTGCTGGCCTCTCCCACAGATTTCAGACTTGCCAGCCCCCACAATCGCATAAGTCAGTTTCTTAAAAATAAATCTGGTAATATATATCCTGTTGGTTCTGTTTCCCTAGAGAATTCTGACTAATACACAAAGCACAATGAAAGCATCCTTTAAGATTATCCAATTCTCTTTGGTCTAAATCTGTATTAATCAAAACATTTGGTCCCTGGGTGGATTTTCCTGTTGGAGAAGAATGAGTTAATCAACCCATATAAACATCTGGTTTGTTTGCAGTTTCACTGTATTTATAAACAATTAATCTGGTTTATAAATCATTCTTTAGTGGACATGATTAGTAGATACCAATTCATAGAGTCTGGTCCCTGATGACTTTTAAAAAACTATAAAAAGAAACAATTTTAGTAAAATAGTAAAAATGGACAGAATCTGTAATCATGATCCTGCTTAAGAAAATATTCTTTGTGCTAAACATACAAAGAAATGTTTTTTAATTCATTTTTTGTTTTGAATAGGTAATATATTCCTGTGGTTCAAATATTAAATCTGCATAACAAGGTTTACTCAGAAGTCTCACTCCTATCCCATCACTATCTATTTGAATCCCCCAATTCAGATTTCACAAGCAACGACTTAGTTTCATATGTATCCATCCGTTGTTTCTTTATGCAGCTACACACACACAAATACACATATATATTCTAATAATTCTATATGTAAATTTAAGTGGTAGCATACCATATACACTATCTATTTCTGGCTACTTTTTAATTTAATGTATTCTAAAGACCTTTTCATTTCAGGTCTTGGAGGGCTTCCTCCTCCCACCCTCCAAACCCTTTTTATTTTTATTTTACTTTTTTAAAAGGAGGTACCCGAGATTAAAAAACAGGCGCTTAATCACTGAGCCACACCCACTCATCTACCCCTTGTTTTTTAAACAGTTGCATTGTATTCCATTGTTTTGAACTATTTTACCTTAAGTTATTAAATTATAGCCTTATAGATTGCTATGGTCATGCTTTCCCTTGAGAGACATTCAAGACCCAGTTACAGTTTATTTATTTGGAGACAATTATTACTTCTCACCACTTCATAATATCCACTCTTTAGTCCAACTAGGCAGACCTCCTCACTTTTCTGGACTCATTTTTTCCCTCCAGTATCTGAAGCCCATATATATTTATTCCCTTTCTATTATCTGGAATATACTTCTCCCCTTAACTTTTCTTTAGGCCAAGCTCAGGTTCTCCATCTCCCTTGAAACCTTCTTCCTTTGATTTTATTTTCCTCTGAACTTAAACACTCATTTTGCCACTTAAATGTTTATACTAGAGTCTCAGCCTCGCCGCTGCCGCCGCCCAGAGACTGCTGAGCCCCGTCTGTCCGCGGCTACCTACTCCGGACACAGAACATCCAGTCATGGATAAAAATGAGCTGGTACAGAAGGCCAAACTGGCCGAGCAGGCTGAGCGATATGATGACATGGCAGCCTGCATGAAGTCTGTAACTGAGCAAGGAGCTGAATTGTCCAATGAGGAGAGGAATCTTCTCTCGGTTGCTTATAAAAATGTTGTAGGAGCTCGTAGGTCATCTTGGAGGGTCGT
>JAQZBX010041755.1:0-22231 GCA_029593785.1 Cabassous unicinctus | reverse complement strand
CCATTCTTTTTTTTTTTTTGGTGGTGTTTTTGTGAGAGGGTCAGATTCTGCCTACCTACTCCAGTGCTATTTTTCCCAAACTCTTCTAGAATTAGATACTAATATAGAACTGTTCTGCATGACCTTGCAATAATAGATAAAGACCATTTTAAATTTCATCAAAATTTATAAAAGTGCATGATTCAAAATGTAAATCATAATGGAAACCATTGACCTTGGTGAGTAGCAATGTCTCAATATTTTTACACCAATTGTAACAAATGTACCATCTGCATGTAAAATGTTGTTAATAGGGGAGAGGTGAAAAGTGGGAGGATTTTGGGTATTTGGGAATCCCCTATATTCTCTACATTATTTTCCTGTACCCTAAAGCTTCTTTGAAGTTAAAATGAAAAAAAAAAACACACTGGGGCAATACGAGGAAGAAAATGTTACTGTAAATACAAGACAAAAGATTTTACAATGAAGAAAGATGTAATATCTAATTTTTTTATTATTTAATTATTTATTTTTCGTATTTTTATGTTATTTTTAAAACTATCATTATTACTTCATTTTCTTGTTATTTTTATTGAGTTATTTGCTTGGCTTCACCTTTGGAGAAGTTTTGGATCACAGAAGGGTCTGTGTCAGGGGAGGATCATTGGTGTGGGGTGTCAGTGATGGAGGATGCATGGGAGGACACACCTCTAAGGCAAATGAATGTGCTCAAGTGTTCATGGGGCATTGTCAGAGTGGGTAGAGTTCCACACAATAACCAAATGAAAATTCAATTCCTATCCTGTGGAGTTCTGCTGTATTCTCTAATAGAAAAGCAAGAATCCCCCAAGTACAGGGGTGTTGCCTAGTGAAGGAGGACAGTACATTGAACTAGGCCCTTGATTTTGATGATTGGACTTATGAACATTTCTTGTGAAACTGGAAATTAGACTAGTATTATATGTTGCCTAAATGTTACCTCCTGAAAGCCTCCTTGCTGCTCAAATGTTGCTTCTCTCGAAGCCAAACCCAGCATATAAACACACTCCTTTCCCCCCAACATGGGACATGACTCCTGGGGATGAGCCTCCTTGGCACTTAGGGATTATTATCAAACAACAACTAGCAACACACCTGGAAAAACACCTTGACCGTAAGGGGAATTGGTAAATACAAATGAGTTTTTATGCCTAAGAGACTTCAAAGTCATTCAGGAAATCTTTCCAGAAATTATGTTTATGCACAACTCAGCAGGATCTCATTGACTGCCACAGTAAATAGTGCCTCAAAAAGCAGAGCTCCTAAGGGCTCCAGAGACATCAAGACACGATAGGCAAGGCAGACAGTTCAGGAGTTTTGCATACTGCCAGTGGGCCTTACCTTAGAATTTAGGATCCCCAGTGTGACAAAGTTGGTCTCCTTTGTGGGTTCCCAACACATCGCTCTTCTGCCCCTTCTTTTTGATCCTGTCGTTAGTACTATATTTGGTAGGTGTTTTTCAAAGTGTCTGAAATCTCTGGTCTGTCCAGGTATTAGTTGGACCCTGAATTTCAGCAGAGTTGTAACACCTTCTCTCCAGTTCATTGGACTCACCCCGGACAACCAACATGGTGATGGGATGGACAAGACCAATTCCAAGGAATAGAGAGTGTCTGCAACTGCAGCAAGATATTTCCATCCATCTGTCCAATGGGAACTAAGTCCCCTCTCAATTAGAGGCAGAGTGGGTAACACCATCACAGAATCCTCAGGATTGGGAAATGAACAATGGACTACAATGTACTTATTATTATTCTACTATAGATTTACTGTTATTCTAGCAATGGAAGAATGTGTATTATTGATATAAAGGCAGTGGCCACCAGAGGCTCTGAGGAAAGGGAGAGTGAAAAATACGTGTAATATGAGGGCATTTGGGGGACATTTGAATTGTCCCACATGAATTGCAATGATGGATACAAACCATTATATATTTTGCCATAACTTCAAAATTGCATGGGGCAAAAATTAAACTATAATGTAAACTATAATCCATGGTTAGTGGCAATGATTCAGTATGTGTTCATCAATTTTAACAAATATACCACACTAATGAAGGATGCTGTTAATGTGGGAAAGTGTGACAGTGGGATAGTGTGGGGTATAGGGGAATCCCTTATATTTTTTACATAACATTTATGCAATCTAAAGTTTCTTAGAAAGAAAGAAAGAAAGAAAGAAAGAAAGAAAGAAAGAAAGAAAGAAAGAAAGAAAGAAAGAAAGAAAGGAGGGAGGGAGGGAGAAAGGAAGGAAGGAAGGAAGGAAGGAAGGAAGGAAGGAAGGATGGAAGGAAGAGAAGAAAAGAAAAGTAAAAAAGAATGCCTTTGCTCATGCAAATTAATATAGAATTAGTCATTACCACAACTCTGTCAACACTTTGGAACTCTACACTTATTTTCTTAATATATAAATTACACAATAAAAATCAGTCAAAAAGGATGCATTTATTCATTGCCTCACATGTCTTCTGAACAGCTGAATCAACTATCAGGATCTGTATTTCTAAGGTTGTCTCACAGAATTTTTTCCAAAAGAAAATTGTCACAATCATAGTGAGTCCATTGATACAAAGTAAATAATAATTTGAACATGAAAGAAGGTCAATCGTTGTTACTTTGAATTTACATTTCATAATAGCCAAATATTCTTTTGTAAGGAATATACAATTTTAAAAGATTACCATTAGATAGGCTTTTTAATTAAATATACAAATTATAACAATACTCATTTCATGTACTACATTATTTCCTGAGCTTATAAGACTATCATGCATATCCTAGTCTTTGCTATGGAAACCAGGATATAAAAATCTACAGTTAACTGCACTTCATTTACAAATTATTTCCAGGCATTTTCAATTTATCAGGTCTGTTTTCTGTTTAACTCCTTATATCGTCCATATCTCTGACTTCACCAATTGACTCTTCATGTTCTAAGAAAAATAACCTTTAATGGGCATCTATCCAACTATCTGTCTCTTCTAAGATAGCATCTCTTATATCATGTCTATAGTTCCAGAGCATATATGGAAGCTGCCCATAGTTGTTTAGCCAATATTGACCAGTGGAAGGAGAATATAATCATTCTTACAAATATACACATTGATGTTTTCCAATGTTGAAATAAATTTTCTTAAGAAAAACAGCTATTCGGCTTTCAGTTTGGTTAGCTAGCTGATGAGATAAAAGTGTTCAGCTAAGACCGGCTGTTCAGCAGCAGTCACCTCATTTCATCTTATCAGCCTTAGATAAGGCAGATTTCTCTCCAGCTTCTATGAGTATTGCAACTCCATAGAAGTTCCATATCAACTGCTGTATCCTCTGTTATTTCTCATGTAGCATGGTATTGAAATTGTATGGTAAACTGTCTACCTCAGAAGACATAGAATTTTCTGAGAAGGTTTTTGCTGACTGTTTTATTCATTTTGGTATATCCATTGCTGGCCAAGTATGTTTCACTTAGTTGCATGTGACTCCATCTCTAATACCTAAATCACACTGGGTCAAGAATTCTTGTCTGTTTATTCATTGTTATTTAACATTACATGGCAACTAATCATCATGGTTAAGTATTTATTAAATCAATGAATACATAAATTAATTAATTAATCCTAAGTATGCAACATAAAGTGTATTAAAAGGGAATTGAAATCTAAATAGTCAAAACATATTTTTATTGAATAAATTAAATTTTAATTTATAAAATCTACCTACTTTGTAATATCACCAGAATTACTTGAGTATTAAATTAATTATATTCATTTGAATCAGTAAAGTACTTTTTGTAATTATATATATTTGTATTACTCATTGGGGGGTCTACCAATATTCTGGGAATAATATCCAAATATCAAAAATAGTTGTTGTTTGTATTCATATGAATCACTCATAATATGAATGTGTTTATTGTCGAAACAGAAACACAAGAGATAGCATTCAAAAAAAGCCAGAAATAGAATTAAAGCTTTTAAGAGTTAAAAATTTTCATTTACAATGGTAATATTTGCCTGAAAAAAATTTCCATTAAAAGAAGATGATCTTTCAGCTTTTACCATAGATCCTTGCGAGTCAGGAAAGCCTTGGTCATTCCATCCCTGTTGCTCATTTTGAAAACCTTTTCCTCTTGCTTGTGGGGATTAGATCTGTAATGTGGCTTCTGTCTACTGGAATCCTATGATCCATAGTGAAGACTGGAGAGTTCAATTCCATAGCAGAATGTCCTTCCATCTACTGGCAGTGGAAAGCCACCCATGAGCTTCCTTTCCTGCAATAACCCCACACTAGAGCCTTCCATATTGCCTTAGAGATAGTTTCCCCTGGAAAACAGTCAGTTACTGCTTCATATTGCATTGTTTATTAAAACAATTTTGGCATTTCCACACCTCTGAGTATTTTGAGCCCAACCTCATTATCCTGTCAAGTCAAGTCTGTGTCATTTAGTGTAGACATTTCTATATAATTAAGTGAATGCTGTTATTTTCACAAGGCTCAAGATGTCATCACATCAACATGTGATTTCCAAGTATCTGTCTTGGGAAATGAGATATGGAATCATGAGAGAAGTCTATGCCCACATATTAATAACAACTTAATAATATATTAATAACAACAGGATCGTGTGATTTTTCTTCTTCAATTTACCAATGTGGTTTATTTACAATAATTGATTTTCTTGTGTTGACCCACCCTTGCATACCTAGGCTAAAACGTACTTGATTGTAAAGTATAGTTCTTATAATGTGTTTTTGGATTCTGTTTGTAAGTATTTTTTTGAGAATTTTTGCATCTATATTCATTAGAAATATTGGGTTCCATAATCTTATTTTTTTATTATCTTTATCTGGTATTGGTGTTAGGGTAATGTTGGCTCCATAGAATGAGTTTGTTAGCATTCTTTCCTGTTCAATTTTTTGTAAGACCTTGAGCAAGATTTGTATTAGATAGTCTTTCAGTTATTGGTAAAAATTAATCTGTGAAGCTGTCTGGCCCAGAGCTTTTAATCTTTGGAAGGTTTTTGATGACTGTTTCATTCTCTTCACTTCTGATTAGTTTGTTGAGGTCTTCTATTTCATCTAGGGTCAGTTAGGTGGTTTGTGTGTTTCTAGGAATTTGTCCATCTCCTCTAAAATTGTCTAGTTTTTTGGCATACAGTTGTTCATAGTATCCTCAGGTTCACTTATTTCTGTGGGGTCACTGGTAGAGCTTTCCCAGTCATTTCTGATTTTATTTGCATCTTCTCTCTTTTTTTTGTCAGGGTAGCTACAGGTTTGTTGATTTTGTTGATCTTCTCAAACAACCAACTTTTGATTTGTTGATTATTTTTATTGTTTTTGTTGTTGTTGTTATACTTAATTTCATTTATTTCTGCTCAGATAAATACTATTTCTTTCCATCAACTTGATTTGGGATTAGTTTGCTGTGCATTTTCTTGTTCCTCCAGGTGTGTAGTTCGATCTTCAAATTTAGCTATTTCTTCTTTTTTAATGTAAACATTGAGGGCTATAAATTTCCCTCTCAGCACTGCCTTTGCAGTGTCCTATATATTTTGATATGCTGTGTTCTCATTTTCATTCATCTCAAGATATTTGTTCAATTGTCTTGCAATTTCTTCTTCACTCACTGATTATTTAAGAGTTTGTAGTTCAATCTCCATATATTTGTGAATTTTCCATTATTCTGTCTTTTATGATTACCAGTTTCATTATGTTGTGATCAGAGAAAGTGTTTTATAGTATTTCAAACTTTTTAAAATTTTTGAGACTAGAATTGTGACACAACATATGGTCTATCTTGGAGAAGGATCCATGAGCACTTGAAAAGAAATTATACTCTGCTGTTTTTTGGTGCAGTGCTCTATAGATATCTGTTAGGTCTAGTTTATTTATCCTATTATTCAAGTAATCTGTTTCTTTATACTATGTCCAGAGGTTCTATCCAATAATGAGAGTGGCATATTGAAGTCTCCAACTATTATTTATTTTTTCATTAATAATTAAAAAAATTTTTTTTAAAGATACTTAGATTACATAAATGTAACCCAAAAATTAATGGGATTCCCATATGCCCCACCTCCCACACCTCCCACAACCTCCCACATAAACATCTTTCATTAGTGTGGCACATCACCTGCAATGGATATACACATCCTGGGACTTTGCCACTAAGCATGGAGCATAGTTCACACTGTAGACCACACTCTCTCCTACCCAGTTCTGCATGTTATATGCTGATATTAAATGGCATATATCTGTCATTGCAGTGTCACTCAGGATAATTCCCAAGTCCCGAAAAAACCACTGTATTACAATTCCTTTTCCCTCTCCCTGCCCCCAAAGTGTCCAGTGGCAACTGGATCCACATTAATGTTGTAATTTCTTCCATTGCTTGAATCACAATATGTCTATAACAGAATACCAGTAAGTCCACTCTACTCCGTAGTTCTCCCACAATCCTTAGGAGTCTGGGATGGTGATGTCCACTCCACCTCCAAGTGAGAGGGTGCTTATGTCCCAAGGAAAAGATGGATGGGATTATCCTGCCTGCAGCTGCTGATTCTCTCCTTTCCCTCGGGTGGCCATTGTCCATCCTCATCTCCCCTTCAGGTGTCCTGGGTGAGTCCATTGAGCTGTAGAGTAGGAGTTGTTACAGCTCCACTGAGATTACAGGCCCAGCTGGCACATGGACAGCACAAAGACTCCAGTCTCTGGAAGTACATCTACAAACTCCAGCACCACATATAGGTTTGAATAGAAGGGACAGATGGGCCATGTGCAGGGAAGACATAGTTGAGTCCAAATCTGTCACTCTCAGAAGCACAGATTCCAAATTAGGGGCCAATGATAAAGCACCAAATTCTAGAGTTCTCCAACCTGATATAGGACCTGGGTGTCTCCAGAGCCTTCAGGAGCCCCTCTATTTGGGGTGATATCCACATTGGAAGCCTATGACATCCTACTGAGGTGTGCATGAGCATTACCTCTGGGATGACCTCCCCAGTCACTTTGAAGTCTCTTAACCATATGAACTCATTTGTCTTTATCTTTCCCCCCTTTTAGTCCAGGTCTTTTTCCAGTTGTATTGCCAGTTGGAATTGGTAGTAATCCCTCATTGCCAGGGAGGCCCATCTCTGTGTGTCATGTCCCATGCTGGAAGGAATGTAATGCATTCATATACTGAGTTTGACTTAGAGTGAGGTCACATTTGAACAACAAGGAGGCTCAAAAGAGTCAAACATTAGACAGCCAATAACAATAGGCTAACTTTCAATTTTAAGAGCAAAGACTCCTAAGGCTAGTCATTAATAATAAGAGCCCATCAGTGGATCATCCTCCTTTGCCAGACACTGGCCCTGCACTTGGGGAACTGTTGCTACTCCCTTGAAGAATGTGGCAGAGCTCTCCAGGATTGGAATTCAGTATTCTCTCATTTATTGAGTTATTCTCCACCCAATGTGACCATGACCCATGAGCAATTGAACAATTTTATATACCTTTTATGTATGTTCAGGTGAACCTCCTCCCATGCACCCCCCATTCCTGACAGCCCCACCACCAACGATCCTCTTCTACCCCAGTTGTAACTCTTCTGTGATCCAAAACTTCTTTAAAGATGAAGCCAATACAATAGACAAATACAATTAATAGGGAAATGAAATAATAATAATAAGTTTAAATGTAAGAGGTAAAATACATGGAAACTTAAAAAAACTAAAAATAAAATAAAAGATTGGGATATTCAAAAAATTGGGAAAATTAAAAAAAAAATTATTGACATTTTGCCTTTTATCACTGCAATATCTGGTGTCTTGTCTGTACTGTGGCATGCACCTTCCCCCTCTCACTCCCCAGTGTCTCACTATTTTTCATTTAATTTACAAAAAAGTTTTAGGTCACAGCAAATTTACACACAGAATACAAGAAACTCTCATATACTCTCCTCCCCCTTTCCTCACCCCATATTAAAACCTTTGTGTATGTGGATGGTAGCACTGTTATAAATGTTATACAGATAGTGAAACATAGCTACTAATCATTGCCAATGGTTTGCAGTATGGTTTACATTTTAGACCATACAGTTTTATAAATTTTGATGATATTTACCATGTCCTGTGTCCATCATTGTAAGATAATTAAAAACATTTCCACTGACCATGAAATACCCCATTTTATCTATTCTGTTCCTCCCTACCCATGCCCCCAGGGCCCACCATGAGCCCCTGGCTTGACTCATTGGATGAAAAGGTCATAGTTACATGCAACAAGTGGTTCTGACACACTGGTTTGTCCTCCCCTATTAGAAACCGACTTCGCTCATAAGAGATGCCAAACTTTCTATTCCTGAGTGAATCAGTACTCTCAAACATGGGAGTCCATCTCCTTCCAGCTCATTGTGTGGATCTCCACCCACTGATACAACACATTATGAGAGAATGAATACTCACACAATACCTAGAAGCCTGCTCCATGTGTGCTCTGTCCCGAATGCCACCCCAACCAAAACACGAAACCAGTGACACTTCCTTGTCATATTGTCATAAGAGCATCCACACCTCTGTACTTCAACCTCATACCCACAAATCCCAAGTTTTCACCTGGTCCCTCTCCCATCTCTCCCCCCCCCCAGTATCCTGAGTATTCTAACCCACCCTACCAAATCTACCCACCAGTGAACGCTGCACCACCCAACCCAATAATATCACTACCCACCTGTTCTATATCTTCAATACACAACTACACTGTAACACTTTACCATAGATTATATCCATATGGGTGATGACTCACAACTTTCTTTACTCTTTCTCTTTTTGTAAACCTATCTTTCAGACAATAGTTCTCAGAGACTGCTCAATTTCCTTAATTCACGTCAATGAAGTCATGTACTGTTCATCCTTTAATACCTGGCATGCTTCACTCAACATAAGATCTTAAAGATTCATTCATGTTATTCCGTGTGTTAGCACTTTATTCCTTCTTACAGCTGAGTAATATTTCATTGTATGTATGTACCACATTCTCTTTATTCATTCATCTGTTGATGGACACCTGGGTTGATTCCAACTTTTGGCAAAAGTGAACAATGCTGCTATAAACATTGGTGTGCATAATTTGTTCGTGTCTTTGCTTTCAATTCTTCTGGGTATATACTCAGCAGTGGACTCACTGGATCATATGATTGATCTCTTGTTAGTTTTTTGAGGAACCGCCAAACTGTCCTCCACAGTGGCTAGACCATTCCACAATCCCACCAGCAGTGGAGGAGTGTTCCCATTCCTCCACATCCTCTCCAACACTTATAGTCTGCTGTTTTTTTAATAGTCGCCATTCTAATGGATGTAAGATGGTATCTCATTGTAGTTTTGATTTGCTTTTCCCTAATAGCTAATGGTGTTGAGCATTTTTTCATGTGCTTTTTAGCCATTTGTATTCCTTCCTTGGAGAAGTGTCTTTTCAGGTCATTTGGCCATTTTTTAAATGGGTTGTTTTTCTTTTTCTTTTTGAGGAGAAGGGTTTCTTATATATGCAGTATATTGTGCTCCTATCAGATATATGGTTGCCAAATATTTTCTCCCATGGAATAGGCTGCCTTTTTATTTTCTTGATAAAGTCCTTTGAGGTGCAACAGTTTCTAATTTTGAGGAGTTCCCATTTTTTCTATTTTTTCTTTTGCTGCTCGTGCTTTGGGTGTGAAGTTCAAGAAACCATTTCCTATTACAAGGTCCTGTAGATGCTTCCCTACACTATCTTCCAAGGTCTTTATGATCTTATATTTAGATCTTTGATCCATCTTGAGTAGATTTTTGTATAAGGTGTGAGACAATGTTCCTCTCTCATTTATTTGGATATGGATATCCAGTACTCAAAGCACCATGTGTTGAAGAGGCCATTCTTTCCCAACTGAGTAGACTTGACTGCCTTTTTGAATATCAGATGATTGTATATGCAAGGATTTATATCAGAATTCTAGATTCAGTTCCATTGTTCACTATGTGTATCCTTGTGCCAGTACCATGTGGTTTTGACCACTGTAACTTTGTAGTAAGTTTTAAAATCAGGTAGTGTGATACATCAAACTTCATTCTACTTTTTCAATATGCCTTTGGCAATTCGGGTCCTCTTACCCTTCCCATTAAATTTTCTAGTTAGTTTTTCCAATTCCTTAAAAATACAGTGTTGATTTTTATTGGGATTGCATTAAAGATGTAGAGTAGTTTGGGTAGGATAGACATCTTGCTGATGTTTAGTCTTCCTATCAATGAACAGGGAATATTCTTCCATTTATTTAAGTCTTCTTTGATATCCTTTAACAAAGTTGTGTAATTTTCTGTATATAAGTCCTTTACATCTTTAGTTAAATTTATTCCTAAGTATTTGATTCTTTTAGTTACTATTGTAAATGGTAGTTTTTTCTTGATTTCCTCCTCATATTGCTCAGTATTGGTGTACAGAAGTGCTACTGATTTTTGAGCATAGATATATAGCCTGCAACATTATTGAATGCCTTTATAAATTCTAGAGTCTTAGTTGTATCTTTCTCTGGCCTTCCTATGTATAGGCTCATGTCGTCTGCAAATAATGAAATTTTTACTTCTTGTTTTCCAATTTGGATGCTTTTTATATCTTTTTTTTTTTTGCCTCAGTGCTCGAGCAAGTACTTCTAAGACAAAGTCAAATAGGTGTAATGATAGTGGGCATCCTTTTCTTGCTCCTGATCTCAGAGGGAAGTCTTTTAGGATTTCACCATTGAAGATGATATTAGTTTTGGGTTTTTCATATATACCCTATATCATGATCAGAAAGTTTCCTTCTATTCTTATCTTTTACAGTGTTTTTATCAGGAAAGGGTGCTCTATTTTGTCAAATGCTTTTTCTGAATCTATGGAGATGATAATGTGATTTTTTTCTTTCAATCTGTTTATGTGGTGTATTACATTGATTGAATTTCTTATGTTTACCATTCTTAAATACCTGGGATGAAACTCACTTCGTCATGGTGTATAATTCTTTTGATATATTGTTGAATGTGATTATCAAGTATTTTTTTGGGGATTTTGGCATGTAGGTTCATTAGAGAAATTGGTGTATAATATTTCTTTCTTGTAGCATCTTTGTTTGGCTTTGTTATTATGGTAATGTTGGCATCATAGAATGAGTTAGGTAATATTCCTTCTACTTTGATTTTTTGGAAAAACTTAAGCAAGATTGGTGTTAGATCTTCCCGGAATGTTTGGTAGAATTCAGCTGTGAAGCCGTCTTGTCCTGGTCTGTTTTTAGTTGAGAGTTATTTGATGACTGAGTCTATCTACTTGTAATTGGACTGTTGAGTTCTTCAATTTCTTCTTTTGTCAAGGCAGGCTGCTTGTGAGTTTCTAGGAATTTGTCCATTTCCCCCAAATCATCATTCTTGTTAGCATATAATTTTTTCAAAGTATCCTTTATGATGCTCTTTATTTCTATGGGTTCAGTAATGATATCCCCTTATTCATTTCTTATTTTGTGCATTTGCGTCTACTCTTTTTTTTTAGTCTGGCTAATAGTTTGTCAATTTTTATTGATATCCTCGAAGAACAAGCTTTAGATTTTGTTTATTTTTTTAGTGCTTTCTTACTTTCTGTTTCATTAATTCACCTCTAATCTTTGTTATTTCTTTCTTTCTACTTCCCTTGGGCTTAGTTTGTTGTGTTGCCAATTCCTCCATGTGTGCAGTTAGGTCTTCAATTATAGCTCATTCTTATTTTTCAATATATGCATTTATGGCTATGAACCCATTAGAATGGTGGCTATTAAAAAAACTGCAGACTGTAAGTGTTGGAGAGGATGTGGAAGAGTGGGAACTCTCATCCACTGCTGCTGGGATTGTGGAATGGTCCAGCCACTGTGGAGGACAGTTTGGCAGTTCCTCAGGAATCTAACAATAGATCTTCCATATTATCCAGTGATTCCACTGCTGAGTATATACCCAGAAGAATTGAAAGCAAAGACACAAACAAGTTATGCACACCAATGTTGATAGCGGCATTGTTCACTTTTGCCAAAAGTTGGAATCAACCCAGGTGCCCATCAACAGATGAATGGATAAAGAAATATACATACATACAATGGAATATTACTCAGCTGTAAGAAGGAATAAATTGCTAACATATGGAATAACATGGATGAATCTTTAAGACCTTATGTTGACTGAAGCAAGCCAGGTATTAAAGGATGAACAGTACACGGCCACACTATATGAATTAAGTAAATTGAGCAGTCTCTGACAACTATTGTCTGAAAGATAGGTTTACAGGAAACAGAAAGAGAAGAGAAAGTTGTGAGCCATCACCCATATGGACAAAACCTATGGTAAAGTGTTAGAGTGTAGTTGCGTATTAAAGGGATAGAACAAGCGGGTAGTGATATTATTGGGTTGGGCGGTGCAGCATTGACAGGTGGGTAGATTGGGTAGTGTGGGTTAGAATACCCAGTATATTTCATGGGTGTATTCTGTTGATTAGCTTCTCTCGCTGCTCTGGAGTTTTATTTAGCTTGTGGTTTAGTGTGTGTTAAGTTTTATCTTTGAAACTTTGTTCTTCTTGTTCTATTTCCTTGTTTTTTCTATGTTCCCATGAAGGAAAAAGATTAGGGCCAGAGGAATCAGAAGAGGTAAAAAAGGAAAAAGGATAATAGTATAATTGATAAAAGTTAGAAGAGTGACTGTATAAGACTTAGTAAAATGAATATATAAGTCATGTAGACAGTGTAGAGTAATAGGGAAAAAAAAGTTGGGTACCTACAATGGAGTGAGAAACCAAATAGAGGAAAATATATAGAATGATTTAAAAGGCCAGAATGGGGAGGAGAGTGAGAAAGAATAAAGAAAGAGTTGAAAGGAAAAAAATAATTAAAAAAAAAACAAAAAAACAAAACAACGAAGTAAACATGATGGAAATCAACACCCATGAAGCTGAGAAGGAATGAAAAAATTTGGAATGTAAGAACCACAACAGAAAGCAGAAGGCAGAAAGATGAAGAAAGTATAAGAGATAGCATTTTTAGACAAAATCAATATACACAGAGAATGGGAAATCAAGGAAGAAGAAGAACAGCAAAAAGAATCAAGCTGGCAGCACCTAATTTTTTAAAACAAGTTGGTGCAGAGGAAAGAAAAGCAAGAAACAAAGAAACAAACAAAGGAAAACCAAATAAACACACAAGGAAGCAGTTAAACAAAGCTAAGGAATAACATAGTTCCTCTTGGGCCCTTGTGGAACCTCTCAGCCTGCCTGTCTTCATCAATTACTCTGCAGGCTTCTATCTGCAGGTTTTGAGGCAGGTTTTAGTGATTAAACTAAGTTAATTTTTTTAAAGTACCTTTATTTATTTATTTTTTTTGAGAAATAAAGGACCCAAAAGAAGGCCTCTTCTAGACAACCCCCTTCACTGAGGGGACTCTAAATAGGCTTGGGGAAATTTATCAAACACTCTCCCTACTGCCTGAGCCCCCAAGGTGAGCTGAAATTCTGATACATCTCAGTACAGAACTTTAAATTGGCTAACTCCACACCCTCCTGAGCCAAGCCTCTCTTTCCCAGGGTGGTTAAGTAAATCTGGCTTCCTCAGCACATTCACCTCTCACCTGAGCCTGGCAACACTTCAAGGCAGCTGGTTTGCTCCCCAAAGCTGCAAGGGGGTTCAGGCTGCCAAACCCACAGAAAGGAAACCCCTCTCCACCTCTGCCAGATCCTTCTCACTCTCAGAGAATGCTCCCTCTCACCAGGTTCAAGGTTGGAGTAGGGGCTCGCTATAGCCCTTTTCCCTGAGGGTGGGACTTAGCTGTCCGGGTGTATGTTACTCCTTGGGAAAAACTCAAGATTTTATGTTGAGCAATCCACCTCGCTGTTCAGCTCTTTCCAGGTTGATGTCCCTAAGGTTCTTGCTCTGTGGGCTCCCAGAACTGACCACTCAGGCAGGATCCTGTCCCCAATCAGTAGTCTTCTGTGAGAGAGATGGTGAGTTCCCACCAGTCCAACACCATCTTTCTGGACTCTTTCCAACTATTATTGTAGAGACATTATTTCTCCCTTCAGTTTTGCCAATGTGTGCCTCATGTATCTTGGGGAACTCAGGTTAGGTGAATAAATATTTACTATAGTTATTTCCTCTTGATGAATTCCTAGTTTTATTAATATGTATTGAAATTCTTCATCCTTTATAACAATTTTGCATTTGAAATCTATTTTGTTCGATATTAGTATCACTACTCCAGCTCTTTTTTGTTTACTTTTTGCATTGAATACCTTTTTTCAACCTTGCACTTTTAAACTGTTTGTGTTCATGTGGAAAAATATTTCAATTCGATGCTACGTATGTATTTGCCTTATTATATTGTTTGTTTGAAATATTTCATAGTTAAATATATTAATGTTACCAAACAAAAACAAAAGAAAAGCCTATGAGGATTCAATGCATGGCCAAACAAATCCCCTCAGAGGTTCTTAAAGCATTTTAGTGGTCTTCCTGCAGGACGGCATTGCTGTTGGTTTAGGATTGTTTGCTGTCCTGACACAGCTCCCCCACATGCTCCATAAATGCATGATTCTTCCTTGCCACAGCTGTATTGTGATGCTATATGTAGTGCATTGTGCACTCCCTCCGCCCTGTCCACACCACCAACTCAGCCCTGTCTTCCACATGCCCCTCATTACCAAAATGGGCATTATCAGTACATCCTCAGCTGTAAAGTATAAATATTAACCCAAATTTGAAAGCACCTGCACTGAGTTCAAAATTCAGAACCACTAAAGAAAGGGATTTTCAGACCCTGGAAGCAATGTAGCAGACTGGTTAAAGTCACTGGGTAGGAATGCCAGCTTCTACCACTTACTAGTTATATGCCCTTCGGTCAATTAGTCTCAACATCACAATTCACTCATTTCTATCATGGATATGAAAATATTAGCTAAGTTTTTTGTTTTATGTGAATATTAAAAGTGCAGGGCATCTGATTTATAACTATCCAGGAGTCATTACCTTTTACTAAGTTATTAAGAATGGATTGGATATTGCTTTAAATATTTCTTAAATGATATATTAATTCTGAAGCCACACATTCAATTGGTAGCTGGTCAGCAAGCCTCAAAAGGAAAATACTTTCAACTCTCCTCCAAGCAGCAAATGTTATCAAACACTGTCATGGGTATTATAGCAGGCACTAAGGCAGTCAAAATTTGTTTCCTACCATCAAAGAGCCAATCTATTTCTGTCTTTTGTGAAAGACCCCAAACCAATAAAGTAAATCTCAATGGAAAAGGTATTCATAGAAGATCCAGGCTGGTTCATTTCCTCCCTGACTTAAATGTCAGAACCACAGGAGGGAAGGGGATGCAGCCCTACTTTTGACAGTGGTGTGACCAGGGCAGTCTGATTTGTTGACATGCAGGAGATGCTGTTTGGGAATTCTTACCTAAGGTAATCTTCCAAGGAGCATCAACCTGTTGGCTAGTGAGGAAAACAAAAGGGCTTTAGTAATGACTAATTAAGATGTAATGAAAAGAGAGAAGAAAATCTATTTCAAAAGGACATATAATTTAACTACAAGCTAGTTGGTGAGTCTTTGTGTTTTAAGCCAGAAGAATTAATTTTCTTCATCTGAAATTCTGATCTCCTATACTATGTTCTCCAGAGAATGCATTTTGATAAATCACTGAGACACGTTTGGTGCCTGGAATGGGGGGAGGAGTTAATTATCCTGAGAGTGCATTTCATACATGGGATTCTCCTTGCATTTCAGGAGATGTACCTTTTTGGCATTTCTGCAGTGTCTATGCCATTAATGACCCTGATACCTGTCTCCCCTCCATTGTCACAGTTTAGGCCTTCACCATTTATGCCACAATTACTGCAGACCCACGTCTCTGCTCTATTACACTAGTATTTTTCTCTTCCAATCTTCTTCCACTCTGCTGTCTTTCTGAAGTGTAAATTTGATGACATTTTGCAGCTTTAAATCCTGCAATGCTGTGAACACTTAGGCAAGGAAATATTTGCAGGGACTTTCCCTTCAAGCCCTGCCTGCTTGTGAACAATTGAGGTTTTCTTAGTTTGCCAGGGCTGTTATCCAAACTATCACAGACTGTTTGGCTTACAGTAGGAATTATTGGAGGCTATAAGCCCAAATTTAAGGTTTTGGCAGGCCGTGCCTTCCCTGAACTCAATTGCGTTCTGGTGATGGCTTGCTGGTAAGCAACCTCTTCATCCATCACATAGTGATTTAGTACTTGTGTCTCCTCCTCTGACTTGCAATTTACTAAGTCCAATTTCTTCTGCCTATAAGGGATCCTGTCTATTTTATTAGGGCCCACCCTGTGTCAGCTGGCCTTAACATCTTGAAAGATCTGATTTACAAATGAATTCACATCCACAGAACAGGGAGTTAGGACTTAGAACATATCTGTGGGAGATATAAGAGATGTTGAATCTAGTCAGGGAGTTCCTAAAACCAATCTCAGTTTTGATCGTTTGCTAGATAGACACACAGACCTTAGTGAAAATTGTTATGCCCGTGGTTTATGGTTTAGTAGAGGGAAATAATACAGATTACAGATTAAAATCAGACATGAGAAGAAGCACATCAGGCATCATCTGGAGAAGCACCAAATGTGGAGCCTCCTTTTTTTTTTTCATGTGGAGATGTTGACATGATGCTTTCCTGACATCATTGCATGAGTATCTGCCTGGATTATTGCCAACCAGGGAAGCTTACCAAAGGCTTTAACATCCAGAGTTCTTATTGGATCTCAATCACATACTCCCTGCATAGCTGACCTGTACTCTCCTGCTGAAGCCCCCATCATAAATCACATTGTTAGATTGTTCTTTAGCCAAAGACCCCAGGCAAACAAAGATCCTCCTATAAGGCAGGACATCCCAAGGGCCTAAAGATCACTTCCCAGATGTCAATGGCAAATGCCAGATTTCTCTTTGCATAAGGATAATTTTTTACTACACCAATGCCCTCCTACCCGATATTCCAAAGTTTCCAAAATAAAGTATTCTTCCGGGCACACAAAATTCTTTGTGAACTGGACATCCCTACCCAGCACTCCAACCTCACTGCCACTTGCTGACTTGAACTCTGCATTTCAGACAAGCCATCCCTTTGCACACCATGCTTTCCCTCCACCTGCCATCTCTTTACCTTGTCAACTCATCTGCTCTGCAATATTGATCCCTGTAAGGACCTCCTCAGGAAACTTTTCCTGAAACCTGCAGGAGGCATCAGCACAATTTGCTGCCAGTTGCATATATTTCCAGGACTTCCAGATCATCTGAGTTGTACTGTAAAGCCAGATCTTAATTTTTATGTGAATTCCCCATCTTTTTTGCTTGTTTATTTAATTTCTTAAACAAATCAATTTTATTGATGCATGCTAATAAACCATACAATTCATCCAAATTGTGCAATCAATGGCATTTATATACTCACATAGTTGTGCGTTCATCACTTCAATCATTGTTAGAGTATTTTCATTATTTCAATAAAAATAATAAACAAAATACAGATAAACTAACAAGTAAATTCCTCACTTCTCAATCTCTGTATGTTTCCCTGGTTGTACATAGCTGCTGTTTCTGGCTTTTCTAGCACAATTATTTATTTGTTAATTAAGCAGTTTTATTGAGATATATTCACATACTATATGATCTATCCAAAGTGTATAATCAATAGCTTTTATTATAATCACAATATTGTACATTCATCATCTCAAAAATTCTAGAACAATTTCATTACTCCAAAAAGAAAGACTCCACATCCCTTAGCATTCCTTCTGCAGACCTACGTAACCACGAAATTATTACCTATAACACCTCTAAAAAGAAATTATAAAATATTGCAATAATTCCCTTTCTCCAGAGGCCACCCCTGTCAAACAGTTTCTTCTGTATCCTGTCAGGCACTCATACAAACACAAAAACATATATAGACCAAACAGGCACACACACTTACACATAACACCTTTTTATACAGATATTAGCCTCTTTATTTTTGGCATATTAAATAAAAATATAACAAATAAAAAGATGAGCATCAAAACAAACCACATTTGCTCACCTGGATTAAGAATCCCCTAGTCATGTGCCTTATCACCCACTAAAATTTAAGTTCCCTGAAAACAGGGGCTGTGCTTTCATTGGCACTTCCTTCAATACCTAGCACTACGCCTTATACACAATTGACACTCAATGTATACAATGCAGATCCATTTAAACATTTATTAAGTACCTACTCTTGCTTAAAACTGGGTCTGTCCAAGCTCTCAGGTACAGTGTTATGTGGGCAAATTTGGAGAGAAGACAAAGGCACCTATGTGACTTGTTATGTCTCATGCCCTATGGAAACATACCCAGAACCCATCCCTCTACAGGTTTATAACTTGTCTATCTTTCTTGTTTTCCTGGTTCCCTTGGCTTAATAACAAATGAACAGAAATAGCAGCTCACTCCTGGTAGTCTGGCCTGCCCTAACTGGTGTTCAGCTTGTGATGATGGTCTAAACCCCACAGACTGCTTACACCAGCATTCCCAAGGTTGAGTCATTTCCAGGAGCAAAGATTCTATTTCTTGCCCTCCACAGGGCAAAACAAATGCCAATTTGGGAATAGCAAATCCCAGCACCTTCATGGTGTGTTGATTCTCCCTAAGGCACTAGATTGGGTGGGCTGGCCTCTGGAAGAAATAGGATTATCTCTTTTTAATTTTCAAATGTTTTTAATTGTATTAAGATCACATTTCCAATACTTTATGTGTACATACATACATATAAAACAGCCATTATTTCACTTGACACTTAAGGTTACAAATTTTTTTATTTTATATTTTTTATTATATCAGATACTACCAACATATACATCTATTTATACATTGAATAAAACATGAAAATGACGGTTTTCTTTGTTTTTCTTTATTAAAGAAGTTGTGGGTTTACAGAACAATCATGCATATAATACTGGGTTCCCATATATACCCTTATTACTAACATCTTGCAGTGGTATGGAACATTTGTAAAAATTGATGATAGCACATTTTTATAATTGTACTATAAACTATAATCCATGTTTTAATTTTTGTTCTGTAAGCATATATGCAATATATCATTTCCTGTTTTAATCAAATTCAGATATATTTTCCAGTTCTATTAATTACATTTTTATGTTGTTTTACCATCAACACATCTATTACAAAAACAGTTTTACCATTCCAAACAGGACCCCTGTATATGTTAAGCCTTTATTTCTTGTTCCTTATTCCCACCCCATCCCCTGGACATGTTAAATGAAATGTTAGACACAAAAGGACAAATATTCTATGAGCTCACTGATTTGAAACAATTAGAATAAGCAAAAATATACAGTCAACATCCTAAATATATGTTATAAATCATATTTTAAAATTATTTTCTCATGTATACTTGGTATGCATTGTGTGGAATCAGTGGTAAGGAGTTGAAGACACCTAGATCTTGAGGAATAGCTGAGTAGTTCTGGAAAAATAAGGCAAATGTGTAGAAAGGATGTTCATTAACCTCCTATGCACTCTATTAATTTTTTAAAAAATTTAAGATATATTTTATCTTTATTTATCCCCATAACCTTGCCGCCTGTGCTCACTGTCTGCTCTCTGTGTCCATTTGATGTGCATTCTTCTGTGTCTGCTTGTCTTCTCTTCTTCTCTTTAGGAGGCACACGGGAACCGATCCTGGGACCTCCAATATGGGAGAGAGGCACTCAATCACTTAAGCCACCTCAGCTCTCTGGTATGCTGTGTCTCACTGTCTCTCCTCTGTGTGTCCCTTTGTTGTGTCATCTTGCTGTGCCAGCTCTCTGTGGCATGGGCCTTCAGTTCTCTGTGTCATGGGCCATCAACTATCCATGGTGTGGACTGTTAGCTCTCTGTGGCACAAGCCTTCAGCTCTCTGCAGCATGGGATATTAGCTCTCTGCAGTGAGGGCCAGCTCTCCTTCACCAGGAAGCCCCTGTAGTAGACTTGAGCCCAATCACTTGAGTCACATCTGCATCCCCTCTTTATTAATTTTATATTAGTAAATTGAATGATTATAAAACTTTACATCAGGGATTGTAGAGAGCCCTATGAGGCCACGCATATACATTAATGAATGGATTGATGTTAGATGGATTTTTCTTCCCCTGAATCTTTACTGGGCTCAATCCTAATTGTCCTTGCAATGTCCCTTTCATCTTCAACCTCACAAGAAAGCTCATGAATTATGCTAAGTGCCCTATGTCCAATCCTATTGTAATACCCATCACACATTTTAATTGCCTAATTGCCTGTGACCTTTGTAAATAAAGTGCAGGCTTCTTTTATATTTTGCTTTAGAGTAGTTGTACATTTACAGAAATACCATCCAGAAAGTACAGAGTTCCCACATACCCCAGTCATATATACAATTTTTCATCTAAGTAGTAAGGTAATTTTGTTAAAATTGATGCTACAATACTATTATAATGATATTGTTAACTGTGGTCTATAGGTTGTGTTTAACCATTTTTACAATTTTTTTTCTGTAACATATGAACAACCTAAAATTTTGCCTTTTTACCACTTTCAAATATACATACAATTGTATTAGTTATATTCATAATCTTGTGCTACCATTAGCACCATCATTATCAGAATTTTTTCCCTTATCCTAAACAGAAATTACATACCAAATAAGCAATAACTCCACATTACCTATCCCCACCTCAGCCCCAGTTAAAATGCTTTCTATTTTCTAGCTCTATAAATTCCTGTATTTTAATGATTTCATATACGTGAAAACATGGAATATTTTTTTCCTTTGGTGTCTGGTTTTATTTCACTCACAAAATGTCTTCAAAGTTTATATATATTGCAGCAGGATTCAGTACTAGATTCCTTTTTACAGCTGAAAAAATTGTCATAGTATTCTGTGTTAGTCAGGATTCTCCAGGAATCATAACTGACATATATGTAACATAAATGTGTGTGTGTGTATATATATATATTTAATGTAAATAATATGATGTAGAAATTAGCTCATGTGACCATGAATGTGGGTATGTGCAAGTCAGAATTCCATAGGGCAAGATGCATGCTGGGAATGCTGATGAATGTTTTTAATGAATTGAGCAGGGAAAACAGGCTTGCTGAAGAAAAGCTGGAAATTCTTTCTGACTACTGAAATCATCAGTTCTTTCCCCTAAATTTCTTCAACTGATTGGATGTGATTCTGTTGCTCACATCCTTCTCACTGATGAAGACAATCTCATTAGCTGACTGTAGATATAATCAGCCATAGATGCAACCAGTTTAATGATGGTTTAAATCCATGAAATATCTTCACAGTAACAATTGGGACATTGCTTGCTTGACCAAATACCTGGGCATAAAAGCCTATCCAATTTGACACATGAACTCAATCATCATATATATGCATGTATACTGCCTTCTGTTTATCCAGTCATCTGATGATGGATGCTTAGGTTGCTTCCAATATTTTTTGCTGTTGTGAATAATGTTGCTCTGAATATCATTGTGAAAATATCTCTAATAGTCACTGATTTTAATTCGTTGATGAATTTACCTAGAAGTGGGATTGCCCAGACATGTGGTAAATCTATACTTTCTGAGGAAATGCCAAAACCACATTTACTGCCCTATTTTATATTCTCAACAACAATGAATGAGTGTTCTAATTTATGCATATCCTCTTCAGCACTTCTTATTTTAGATTTTTTACAATAACCATTTTCTTCAGTGCATAATGCTATCTTTACTATTTTTTGAACTGCATTTCCCTAATGCCTATGATATAGGGCATCTTTTCATGTGCTTATTGTTCATTTTTATCACTTCCTTGGAGAAATGTCTAGTCAACTATTCTGTACAACTTTTAAAATTTGGTTCTTTGTTTTTATTTTGTTGAGTTGCAGGTTTTCTTGAAATTTCTGGGTATTAAACCTTATTATATAAGTGTTTTCTAAAACTTTTCTCCCTTTCTGTAGTTTGTTGTTAATACTTTCTTGATTTAAAAAAATGCACGTTTTTATTTTTTTTTTATTCCCATTCATGTATTTTTGGAATCCCATTCATGTATTTTTTTTTCTTGCTCTGCTTTTAGTGTGAAGACTAAGAAACCATTGTCAAATGCAAGGTCCTGAAGATGTTTCCCTGTGTTTTCTTCTAGTAGTTGTATCA
>JAQZBX010041754.1:0-22239 GCA_029593785.1 Cabassous unicinctus | reverse complement strand
TTAGCGGTACCTCAGGACATAATTGTCCCTTTTGAACTGAATTTATTCAGTACATTTCTGCTCCTCAGTGCCATGTCTCCAAGCATTGCTTTACTCCACAGTGTTAAGGGCCTAAGTCTGGCAGTGACCCCTTTATTATATTTTGGTCATCTGTAGATAAAATGTCCAGCACACGTGATGTAATAGAAGCAAGCGATGCCTATGTTTGAACAAGCCAAAGCAACACCACCAGAAGCCCTTTATATAACCGAGTCTCGGTGCACATCCTCTCCTAAACCAATTCTCTTTTAAAGTGTTTTCTTTCTTTTTAAAATTAATTGTTCTTCTTGAAGTACTTATAAGCCAATTAACCAGGGAACCGAATGTCAGCAGTGCCTTCAGGAATATTGCTTATTGGGGTGACTGAGGCTTGGAGTTGTGATAGGATATGATGCCACCAACCGCCCTCTCCCTGTGAGAGGGCTAAAGGCTGCATCTCTCTCGAGTAGCCCCTTGAGGTTTAGCTTAGAGCAGTGCATCTGCTTTGGAAGAAGCTGTCAGCCCTCTGGGCTACAGGAATATGCTGTTTTTAATAAGAACCTTGCACAAGACAGTAGCGATGAATCAGATTCTATTTTCTCCCCCATACCACTCTTGGAATGAATCACTAGCTGATTGAATACTCCATGCACAACTAGTGCTAAGCATTAGAAATCACCAAAAACTTCAAATCCATATGTCAAACGTTCAAAGAGTGGTTTGACCAGCATGCTGTTTGAATATATCCACTACTTTGTGCTCTTGAAAAAGTGTCATGTTACATTGCCATGGAAGACACGTTGAAATATGAGAATTAAGTTTGGGCAGGTGTCATCATTGTCCTCCCCTCTGGCTTAGCAATAATCAACCCTGTTATTTAGTGTGATCTTTTCACTAGAACAAAGTTTGGAACTTGCATGGAGTCAGCCTATAAATATTAATAGACCATATCTGAAAAAGGATTGAAAAGGGGGACTTTTCTAGTGAAGTCTGTTAAGTGCAACAAGGTTGGGGGCCACTTTCAGAACTCATTTTAGATGGTGACTAAGATACAGAAACTGATATAGCCTTTATTTCCATCATCTAGCTATGCTCTCTACCCTCAATCAGTTAACTATTGTCAGATTAGACATACCTTTTTTTTTTAAAAACAATGTATCATTTAACTAAATCTATCTGAAAGTTATTAGAAAAGCACAACTGCTTGTTGTGTTATCTTAAGAACACTAACCTAAATCCAATTTCTCATCATCTTTAATAAGCCTATCTCACAATAGTTAAACCAGCAGTAATTTGAATATGAATAACTGTTATGTTCTATCATGCTGTACACTACATTAGGGTTGAAGCAGGGAAGCCTGAGATCTATAACCACCATGGAATGAACTGCACTTTGAATTGGATTGCCACCAACAAAATTGCCTGAAACTTTACAAAATCAAACTTGGAGAATCAAGAGTCTGTCCAAAAGATCACAAAACTTTTTCATCCATATCCCCAAGAATATGTGACTCTTTAACATAAAGATAATGAAAAGATTAAAAAGAGTTTCTCATTTATTTAAAGCAGTCGTCACTGAGGGGATGGGTGGAAAGGGAAGAAAACATCAAGGGCAGAGCATGAGCAATAGAAAAGAGAACTGGCTGAACTCAGCATAGCTAAAGCATCTTGCAAATCCTAAGAAACCAAGAGTAGCGCAATTAAGATAGAGCGGAGTTCTAGGCACCTGAAGTCCTAACTATGAGTTAGGACTAGCAGAACTTTAAAAACACAAAGGGATTAATTGCTATGAAAAATTCATCCCAGTGGATTTGACTGTTTGCTCCAAGTCTAGAAATAACTTTACATAAATAATTGCATCTCAAAGTTGAAATACCAAAGCTTCTTTTTGGTTATCAAATTTGATGACTGTTGGAGATTATGTGCAAATATCACTTATATTTTTTTAAAAAACAGAGATTCATGCCGTGGAGGTGTATTAGAAACCAGAAAAAGTAGCAAATTAATACTTGTTACTATCCTGAGTTTTAAACAAGCCAGACAAACTATGAGGTCATCGAAAACTCAGAGTCTTATCTCATTTTTAGCCTTGAGTTCTTTTATAACTACTTTTCAATAGTAAAAATGTTTTTGCCATAATAATGCACATGTGTGAAAAGTACCTATGTGTGAATTAATAAGCAGAAACTGAAAAATATGCACACTAAGTACTATATTCTTTTTAGCCATACTTAAATTACTTGGGGTGGGGGGAGGTGTAGAATGTAGAATGGAGGCAGTGTGGAAGTGGTAACAAGGCTAAACTTTTCCTAAATCCAAAAGTCTCAAAGCAGTAATCATGTGTTCAGTAGTTTCATTTTCCTGAAATCAAAGTAGAACATACCATTAACAAAATTAATGTTTCAGTGACCCCTGATTGTGTTAACAGTTGCCCACTACATACTTGATCTAAGGAGGTTATTCTTTGTTGAATTTAACAGCCATGGGATCCCAGTAAAGAAAGATGGCCAGCTTTTGCTGTCTACAGACTACATTGCCTTAAGAGACATTGAGACCAGCAGAGAGAAAAAAAGAAATTACACTGATCCAATAGATATACTGCTGAGAGGTTTCTATTATATTCCTACCTCAGAGGTTGTACCACCATTAAATTCACACATTCTGGCCCTGGAATCAGGCCAGCTTGACACATACATTTGGCCAAAATGAATCTACTATATTAGATTTTGTGAAAAAGATTAAGCTTTATGGATTCAAGATCAGTTCTATTTTTCAAGCAGTCAAAGCCTTCTGAAGCTAGGCAAATAAACACTAATGGAAGAGACAAAATGAGAAGAGTCTAGCAGAGATAAAATTGAATAGCAATAGAAAGCAAGCTAACCATAAGACCTAATTTGAGCCAGAAAACAACACAAGGTCATCTATTTGGCAGAGTTTTAAAAAAAATTGCTAACAGGCAAGATTTTTTAAAAACCTTGTAAGGAGACTGTCCATCACAAAGGCATAATTTTAATCAGCATTCTTACAACGTTTCTCAAATTTCTAAAGGCAATCAGCTCCATTCAAATTAGTAACTCAGATAAATCACCATTAATTAGCTAATATAAGCCAGCAGGTGATTTTGAGCCCAGAGACATTCCCTGGTTATTTAAATTATGTATACTATACCACAACAAAGAAGTAAGTAAAAGGGAGCAACAGAGACAAGTCTATAAAAAAAAAAATCTGGTTAGGGATAATGCTCAACTAAAATCTCCTGCAACTTCCACATCTTACCCAGAGGAATACAAGGCAGCTTTGACCCCATGACTCAAAAAATATCATTCACCAACATCCAGCTCTTATTCCAACATTGATTATGCATGCAGTGTACAAAGTGTGCAGTGGAAGCTTACGAACATATTTGTTCTAGAAAGATTTCCAATTACTAAATGATGGGAGAGGAAGAAGTGTTTTCCATGCATAATTTGTGACACAAGAGAATCTTTTTCATAATCTTTATGTCCTGTGTTTTCTAATTGACCTACTCTAATTTGTGTAATTGAGGGTTATTTCTGAGACTATAAAAAAGGCACTATGTAACTGCCAACCTCTTCCTGGTACATCAAAGATTATGTTTGCAGTTGAATGGTATAGAAGATGGTTTGTTTTGAAGATTTGCCTGTCCATAATGGTGGCAACTTTTATTAATCATATTAAAGTGTTATCAATTTACTTTGAGTAATGTCTCTCCACAGTGAAACTTTGAGTAGTCAAACCACAGAATACTTTTTTGACAAAATCACATTAAACAGCATATTTTAGTTTGCCAAAGGGCTGCTGATACAAAGTACCAGAAATGGGTTGGCTTTTATAATGGGGATTTTATTTAGGGTAAAAGCAGTTCTGAGGCTGTGACATGCAGAGATGCTTTCTCACCAAAGTCAGCTGCCACATGGTGAAGCAAGATGGCAGCCAGTCTCTGCCGTGGTCTCTGCCTTCCCCTCCAGAATCTACCAACTCTCAGAGCTCAGCTGAGGGCAACCAGGCATAGGGCTTGTCTCTTATTGGGCCTCTCTCTCAGTTTTGGCTGCCCCACTTTCTTCTCAAGTTCAGCTGTGATCTATCAGACATATGGCTCGTCTCCCCCTGGGCCTCAGCTCTTTGAGCCTCTTGGGCTTCTCTCCTTGCAGCTCAGCTCTGGGCGAAACTGGAGTCCTTTCTTTCACATGGCAGGATCAAATATGGCAGCTTCCTTTTCCTTCTGTGTCTCTGTCTCCGTTTTTATCAGACCCAGCAGGAGGGCAGAGACTCGACCTGAGTCATACCTCACTGATGTAATCCAATCAGAATAGTCTCACACCCACAGGAATGGATTAGTTCATAAACATAATCTTTCTCTTTTGGGGATTCATAAAATAATTTCAAACTGTCACACTCCACAAATCTAATTTTTATTCTGTTTTGTTAATGTCATCTATAGCACCATTTTAATCATGAGTGAAGTGTCTAACTAATAGAATTTCTAAAACATGAGCATAATAAAATAAGAACCTTTTTAATAAAGAACCATAATAAAACATGTGAGCCTAACCAAAGACTTTGCTGAAGAAATCACAGGGTCTGATTCTGTTTAACATGAGAGTTGAATTTCAGTAAGCTCTCATAGGTTGAGTCTGAAGACATGGATTCATTTTAAGAATATCAAAAGTCCTTTCAGATTGCAGCTTCTATAGATATACTAGCCCCTGGAATAGGGTGGACTCGATTCTGGGTCATTCTTTGAACTGCCTTTGGACCTGCAATGCAGACCCCTAAATTTATATCTCAATCACAACTAGAAGGGGGCAGAAACTAGAACAACCTACAGAATTGGAGAAGTGGGAAATGTTCCCGGCAGCATTTCTCTAAACTCGCTCTCTTTCATCTCAGTGGGGAAAGAAGAAAAAAAAACAAAACATCATTTCCCCTCTAACGACAGTAAAAATTACCTGAAAGCAGTAACTTTGTTAAACTAAAATTATCAGGGTAATACTTGCAAACAAATATTTCCCTATTTGGCAAGTTTGTAGCAGGCTCAAATGAAACAAAATCACTCTTTTAATTTCTTGAATTTAAGATTTCACCATGGAGCTGCATAATTGCTTCATAAATGCAAATACCTAACATCATAATGTTTAGCTGGTTAGAAGATTGGCACAAATATATTTAGAATATCTCCAATCTTTGCATAAACTCCCCACTCTTTTGTAAGCACACTAATGAGTCCTACAATGTGGTACAGCCCTGGATGGTTCAGAGAAGCAAATGCTGACTTGTTGCTCACTTCATGTAACCATGCCCTTTGATATCTTTTTTTTTTTTAAGTTTGTAATAATGCTGTGACTACTGCTGTTCACAAATATTTTATTTATAAAATCTATCCTCCCCTAGGGCTAGTACAGAGGATCTACAAGCTGAAGGCTAGTCTATAAACTCCACTCACTCTAGGAGACTGAGCTTCTTTCTCTAACATCAATCGCTGAGCTGGGAGTTAAGACAGAGTAAACTAGCTGTGCTTCCCAATTGCAATACAGAAAGCAAAGTATCTCTTTGCATATAGGTTTTCCTGTGGTTCCATTCTTTAGGAAAGAAATGAGAAGCACATTGTGAGATACTGGTGCCCTGTCTTTCAATGTTCATGCCAGAGACTGGTACCAAAGGCCAAAGAGAAAAAAAATTAATGTATAACCATCTTTAAATTACACATTTGAATAGCATACGTCACATAACCTAATTTTAAATGCTGAGAATTCTGACACGTACCCCACGCTATTGACACTAGAGAATGCTCTTCCGTACATTACTGAAAGCATTAGTACAGCAGGAGGGTCATTCTGGGGTGGTCAGAGGAGCACTGCATTTTGTAGCAGAAGATCTGAGTTTTCTAAATATGCAAAGATTGGTCTTATCAACTAGAATTAACTAGGCTTCCATCCACAGAGTACTAGGCTTGACTATGTTAGAACGGCTAAATTGGGAAAGAAAAGGTGGCCTTCATTTTCTCCCTCTCTTTTGCCCAGCCAAACTTTACTTGCTGCAACCAACAGAGAAAGCTGCATGGGTAACCAATCTGAGATTATCTCCCTCAAAGCCCAAAACTGTGTGCCAGTTCCAGCCCCATGGCCAGGGTTCTCTGCCCACCTGCCAGTATTTCATTTATCCCTTCTATTTATGGGAGGCTTTGATGTTTGCCAACAAAATTTCTCTATTTTGTCTCACTTGGCTCAGAGCTGCAGTTGCCTGAGCCCAAGTCCCCATCCCCTTTCTCCTATAAGCTCTTGCCCCACTCTTGCTTTACCAATCAGTCTACCAACTTCTGCAGATGCTTTCAAATCTGCCACTGTATTTCTCAGACCCTTCCTCCAGTAAGTCCAACTATGTATATGGCACGTGCTTAATCAAAATGGGTGGTAGTCTAATCCCCATACCAGCAGCTGGGTGTTGATGTTCAGCTTTATTTGTTTTCTGGATTTTGGTTAGGTAGGCTATTGTTGATGAATGACAAGAAACCCTTCTCCACTTTCCTCTTAATTTTTAGATTTTCATTCCTAAAATATTATTGTGGGGGAAACCACTCCCTCTCCCTACTCCTAATACATATTCACACATTCCTACAGGGGTAAAGGTACAGCCCACTAGCCATTCATTCATCAAACATGACCTGAGTGCAAACTGTAAGCTAGACATTTTTCACTCTCTTCTCTTTTCTTCTCTCTTTCCCATTTCTCCCTCTTCTTCTTCCCATCACCTCACACACAAATGCGTGCACACACATACATCCTAAACACACACCTTTGCATGGGAGGCATCTGAAAGCCTCCTTCATTCAGAATAAGAATGAATAACAACCAGACACACTGGAATGTTATTTGTACAAACACAGGGATATTTTAGAAGACATCAGTATGCATTCTATTCCCTCCCTGCCCCCTGAAACCATCCTGGCATTGCCCCCCTTCCTTACTGTTAAATCAAGACTGGCTGACATATTTGTGGCCATTTGCTCCAATATCCCTATTAAAAGTTCTATTTATGTTCCTTTGATTAACTGCTCCATGTGAGGGAAGCCATCATAAGCTTAATTTGTAGATATTTCTCTTTGATCTACCCAAGATGTAAAGGCTCCACACTCAACTGGAGTAATTCAACAATTGTGCTACTTACTCCCTTTATGGGACAATGTAGATGAAACTCTGTAAATTTAAAGTGTGATACAAATTTTGGTCTTTTAAAAGTTAAATAAGAAGCAAAATGCCCAGAAGAAAGAAAGTAAAGCAATCTATAATAATCCGTAAATTAGGTATATTTGCTCCTGAACTGACACTTGAAGGAAACAGATGTGCTAAAGATCTATGAGTAGAGTTTGACTAAATATTTCTATCGGTGCTATAAAACTGAAGGATGCCTTGTATTCAATGCTTTGTTGTCTTTAAAACATGAAAAGAAAAAAATAACCCAGAAAAAAGCAGTCCTTTTGTGCCCTAGTTTACTTTTGAACTCTATAAACCATCCACGCCTAATTCAACCTGACATGGCTAATTTTGGCATTAGAGTTTGAAATGAAAATCAATATCTATTTTGAGTTTGAAAACAGAGTGACTGTACCTTGGGTAGAGCATGGCAAGGCACTTATTTTCAGTGATCTGTAAGTGAGGTAACAGAAAAAATTCCAAATTAGAGCATTTAAACACTTACTCAGATGAAATCTGATTGTCTTGATGAAACTAATTCTGAATCGCATTTGCCCACCCTCCTGAGACCTTTTAGAAAATGCTTTTCAAGTTTTCGTGTATGTTTTCTGTTTTAAAAACAAGTGTTCCTGGGAATGTTTTCCACATGAGATTGAGAGACTTTACTTGGCGCTTCCTGCCAGGACAAAAGGTCTTTGACTAATGTAGGTAGAGAGTAAAAGGCTCAGGGCTGAAGAACTGACTTCTCTCCTCAAGTCAGGCAGAGAAGTTAGTTAATGCATTTGCTGAAAAAGTCGTATCTGAGTAATTGTTTGGCCTTGCATTTTCTACATTTATAGTTTGTTTTACATTTCTGTTAAAATCCCTTCTGAAAAGAAAATTACATTGTTAAAAAGTGTTTTCATATAAGTAATCTAACCTAACCTTTACTTCAGTCTAGCACTCAGTACTCAAATCAGCTATTTTGCTTTAAAAGAGGAGGGAAGAGGATGGGGAGGGGAGGAGAGCGGAGGGGAGGGAAGGTATAGGGAAAGAAGGAAGGAAGGGTATTCACACTGATGTGTATAAGCAAAATTTTGTCATTGTTCTTAAATATCTTTAAATATTAGATGCATTTATTATACAAACTGATTTATATACCATCCAAGCTCTAAAGGATGCAAGGAGTCAGCCCTCATAGAAATAGAGACGAATGAGAAGAATCCTTATCTGTCCCCTCTAGAGTTCTTTAGTAGCTGCCAGCAATACAGATTTTCATGCTATACCAAAAGTGCCACAAAGAAATTCTTGTATTTGGGTTACACAGAGTCTAGAGTCACAAAGTGCATTCTTGGACATAACATGGAAGTCAGACTTTGCCCCAAGAAAGACAATATGTCCAGGTACACCCTTAAGCAATAGGGCTTCCCCAGAGCCCTCACTGGACTTCCTAATTGCAGAAAGGAGAAATAAATTGACTAGATGGTCATACTTCCTTGTTACTACTTTCCAAAACAAATATGAGGCACACTGATCTGTTTGATAGCAAAACAGGAAGAACTGTTTAGTTCAAGGTGGGTGTTCAGATATCCTAGGCAGAGTTTGGAAAAGATAGAACTAGGGAGAGAAGACAATGCATGGAGAGGAGAGTCATTCAGCAGATGACATATTGATTAAAAGTGCCAATTCTGGGATAAGACTACTTGGGTTCAAATCCTGGCCTCAACATTTACCAGCTGTGTTGGCTTTGTAATATGGGGATAGGAATATTATTCCCATGTGAGACGATGCATGCAAATTGCTTAGAAAAGTACTTGGCCCCTACTTTGTTCCCAAAAATGTTGGCTGCCAAATATAATTACAGAAATCCCTGGGCTTGAAGGAAATTTTCAACTCATACAATTCGGTAATTTCTAAAATTAAGGTTATATGATGCCATGAAGAACAAATGTGAATCACCTAATTTAAGGAGAGCATCACAAAGGAAATGCTTTTTAATTGTGTTGGAAGTTTGGTAGGAGGTTTACCTGGTAGGTGGAAGGAAAGGATAATCTAGGATGGTCAAATGCTTGTAAGAAAACAGGGTGTGTTGAAAGTATTGCAGTTTGAATAGGCAGCTGGAACATGTTAGGAATATGTCTGGGGCATATTGTCCATACGTCACTCAGGTGGCAATATAGAAGACAGACTGGAGATTGAGAGAGACGGGAAGCAAGGAGCCCAGTTAAGAGGCTATTGTAATAATCCAGAGAAGAGATGAGGACCTGAATTAGGGCAATGTCAAAGGGAATGGAGAAAAGGGGGTAAAAGAAGGAAGTACGAAAGTTCTTCAATTCTTAGTCCAGCATATACATGATTCTATACAGTCATGTAAGATTTCACACCCTGCATCTAGAATCATATTGATTGCCATATATTTGCACTAAAATGGCCTCCTTGTCAAAATGTCAAAGCCCAGATTCTTTCATCTGAGACGCAGAATATGGCTGCTGGTACTGAGTGACTTTCCTGTGACAGGATGATCAATTTAGACTTAAAATCTGAAGTCATTAAGACATAGTATGGCTTAATATCTAATTTAAAATATTCCTAATTAATTTTAAGCCAGATTCTTCAAATATTTTTCTCAATAAAAATGACAGCTCTGTATCCGTCACATTTACTCATTCAAATATCTAGTGTTTCATCAAGTACTTGTTTCTGCCAGAGCCTGTGCTAGTTGTCTGGGCAATGTTGACCAAAACAGCATGAAATAATTAAAGATTTTTATTCAGCCCATTCTTATCCTCCTCTTTTCCAAGCTGACAGTGCAATTTCTTTAGTCCCTCCAGCATTCTGGACAGCAGTGAAAAGGATGTATAGATGCAATATATTTGTTGCCCAAAAGTGGGAATTGTAGAGAAAGAATATGGATATATTCAAACTGGTTCATTCTGATACGGGACAACTGATATTACACAGATTTTTTAATGAGATATTAGAATGAATTATTTCCTAACCACCACCACCCATCCCACTTACCCTGCCAAATGTCAAAGCAAACTACAATAGCTTGTAGTGCTGAAAAATCATTCAGTAAATATTTACTGAGTGCTTATTCCACACAGAGCCTTATGCTAGAATTTGAGTTGGGGGTACACATTTGAATTTAAAATGTAAGCATTTTAGTCATAATTTGGAAGAAAATCATGTGTACAAATAACCAGAATACATGGTAGAACTTCATAAATGCTGCAGAAGAAAGAGTGCAATAGGAGTTCCAAAAGATAGAAAGATAACTTTCATTTGGAAGCATAAGGAAGAGCTTCATGGTAGAGGGGGCATTTAACAAGGCTTTGAAGGTCACGTTAAGCATATGTAGATCAAGGAAATGGTATTTCATCAGAAGTAACAGCATAAGCAAAGGTATATAAGCAGGGAGATAAGAGCTGTGTACAAGGATCAGGGAGTAAAACATTATCGAAATGAATACTGCGTTAAAGTCTTTAACCTGTGAAAATAGATGGTAGACTAAATGTGGATTGATATAATAAAATCAAACTATATCAGAAGGTCTGCAAAGCTCTAAATACATAATTTAACAACATTAATTTTGGGGGCATAGTATTCTAATGGGTGGTACATATACATCAAAACACACCCTACACAACAAAACAGCAAAGCATACAGATGCTTATTGCTTGTGCTTACTATGTGCAAAGCAAAAGGTTGAAAGGCCATCCCCTTGATTTCAGCAAATCACAGAGTTCATTCTCCACCAATAAAATTCTGTCTTGGGATAAAGTTTTTCATTGTCTAAAATTTCCCGTGGTGACTCCTCCCAGAATCTAGGAATTACTGTAAAGAAATTCATACTGAAACCTAACCTGTAAATTTACCTTTTCTGTTCTCAGTAAAGGCAGAAAGTCAGAGGCAATAACATTCAATTGACCCTACTATTTCTGTTGAATCCAAAAACATGTTCACTTTTTTCACATTTTCTCATAATCTTCATCCTGTAATATAAGTAGACAGTTTTTATAATCTAGTTATCTAATCAATGTAATAGACTTTAAATATTATTAGACATTCATATTTATTTCCTTTAAATCTGGAAAAGTGCAAGTTATCTTTCTATATATTCTTAGCAAATTTCAAACAAAAATTTGTAAGTTAAATTATGTTCAAATTCTTAATTATAAAGAAATTCGGTAAAAGTTAAAAAAAAAAAAATCCAGGAAAACTATCCTTAGCTGACTAATCATTTCACGTAAACTGTCACATGGGATTTAAAAGATTTATAACTATCCTTTGGCAAATAATCCAACATTTCTTCTTTAGTTATCTAGCATTTCTGCTTACTGAAAAGGAAGAATTGCTTTATTATAGGTCTCTTTAAAATGATGAAAACAAATATTTCAAATCATTGGCTGCAGTTTAAGTTGAAGATTCTCTTGATTTTCAACGTCTAATTTTTGTTTAATGCCTCATGGATATGGTAAAAGAGATTCCAGTGATCTCTCAAACAGAAATGGATATTTCCAGGTACACTGAAAAGCTGTAATTGTGTTCATATGCTAATAACAGGCTGGCCTATTCCGGTATTCATCTTAAAACTATCATCTCATAGTTCTGTTTCCTCAAGTTCTTATTTAACGTATTGGGAAAGCCACTCAAGATGCCTCTTAAGATGAAAGCTATTTGACTTTGTACAACACAGTCACTCATTTCTACAGCTATACAACACACAAACATAAATTGGGATAAATGAGTAGAATATTACTTAAATAATAGGTCTGGTAACATTTTTAAACATTTTAATGCCCTTAACTATTAATCTATTGTAATTTCAAGAAAGGCAAATTTGAAATTAGGTCTTTGAATGCCCTATTTCACACAAGCTCATGTACTTTTTAATATTCCCAAAGGTGTATAAAACATATATATATATATTTCATGCAAATGTTTACATATTTATCAAAATATGATGTAGATTCCATAACATTATCAGATCCATTACTAAATTAGAATGTTCAGATTTTTCATTAACATGTTAGAATAAATCCTTGTGAGTTTGTAGGTTTATTCATCTACTTTTTGAAAAATTAATTATTAAATAAATGCTCTAAGTTTTCTAAAGAACTATCAGTCTTTCAGCTTAAGAGAAGATGCAAGACACATAACCATGAGTGTTTCAAAGAATGAAAGAGATAATTTCTGTCTTTATGGATGGATTCATGATGTGGTAGAACTTAAAGGATGAGTAGGATTCAGTAAGCAGTAGCAATAGGGGAAAAAATATAAAGTCTAGCTAGTGGAACAGCATGAACAAAGGACAAAAATGAAAACACACAGAAATTGTGTAGGAAATGGCAAGATAACCCAGTTTAAGTGGGCATACACTTTGTACGGGAATGTAGTGGAAAACAAAGGTGAGTTGGATTCAGATGAAGTGCACTGAAAGATTTGGTCTCTTGTTTTAGCAATTGGGAAGCCACTCAAGGCTTTTATGCAAAGGAGTCAAATGAGCAGAGCAGCCCTAAAAAAAATTAACCTGGAGTGGGATCTAAAGTGAATATTGGTGTAGAGAAATAGAGAAACCAGGGAGACCAATTAGGAGACTACTATAATAGACCAGGTAATAGAGGCAAGGTAAAGGAGGAAGCCTTGAAAATGAAGGAAATGGCTAATAAAATCCCTTATGTTAAGGTATTTTAACTTACACACTTTTTTCTAGGAATATGAATCATACTTTGCAATGCTGATGATTATAATATAGTTCATTTCAGGCACTTGGCTAGGTGCTAAGGAGAAATGAAAAATGATCATCTTTCCAAATGATTTCAATACAATGAAAACAAGTAATAACACATTTCAATTCTTAAAATATAAAAAGAATTCACATTTGAATTCTACCAAACTTTTAATGGATAGAAATCGCCAATGCTATTTATAGCTCTAAATGCTTACATTAAAAAAGAAATATTTCAAATCAAAGACCTAACCTCAAAACTGGAAGAATTAGAAAAAGAAAGACAAACTAAACACAAAGCAAGCAAAAAAGAAGGAAATAAGAAAGATTAGAGTAGAGACAAATGAAGTAGAGGAAAACATAATAGAGAGAATCAACAAAATAAAATGTTGGTTCTTTGAAAAGATCAATAAAATTGATAAACCTTTAGCTACAGTGACAAAAAAGAGAGAGGGCACAAAAAAACTAAAATCAAAAATGAAACTGGAGACAGTACTACAAACCCCACTGAAACAAAGGACTATAAAATGATACTATGAACAAATGTTTGTCAATAAATTAGATTACCTAGATGACATGAACAAATTATTAGAAACACATGAACAACCTACACTGACTCTAGAAGAAATCAGCAGACTAGAAGACATCAGCAGACCAATTACAAGTAAAGAGATTGAATCATTCATCAAAAACCTCCCAACAAAGAAAAGTACAAATGGCTTCACCCTAACCCTAACCCTAATCCTAACCCTAACCCTAACCCTAAACCCTAAACCCTAAACCCTAACCCCTAACCCTAACCTTAACCCCTAACCCCTAACCCCTAGCCCTAGTCCTAGCCCTAACCCTAGCCCTAGCCCTAACCCCTAACCCCTAACCCCTAACCCCTAACACTAACCCTAACCCTAACCCTAACCCTAGAGTTTTGCAGATGACATGATCCTATATTTAGAAAGTCTGGAAATTTCCACAACAAAGTTATCAGAGCAAATAAATGAATTCAGCAAATGGTGGGGTACAAGGTCAACATGCATAAATCAGTAGTGTTTCTATATACTAGTAATGAGAAAGCCAAGGAAGAAATCAAGAAAAACTTCCATTTACAATAACAACTAAAAAAATAAAATATCTGGGAATAAATTTAACTAAAAATGTAAAGGACTTGTACACAAAAAACTAGAAAACATTGCTACAAGAATACCTAAATAAATGGAAGGACATTCTGTGTTCATTGATTGGAAGAATTAAGTATAATAAAGATGTCAGTTCTAACCAAAATGATTTACAAATGCAACACAATCCCCATCAAAATTCCAATTTCAATCTTTGATGAAATAGAAAACCCAATCATGAAATTTATTTGGAAGGTAATAGGCCCTGAATAGCCAAAAACATCTTGCAAAAAGAAGAACCTAGTTGGAGGACTCATACTGTCTGAATTTAAAGCATATTACAAAGCTACAGTGGACAAAACAGCATGGTATTGGCACAAGGTTAGATATATGGACCAATAGAATCAAATTAAGAGTTCAGAAATAGACCCTCACATCTATAGCCAACTGAGTTTTGACAAAGCTGCCAATCCCACTCAATTGGGAAAGAATAGTCTCTTCAACAAATGATGCTGGGAGAATTGGATAGCCCTATGCAAAAGAATGAAAGAGGACCCATATCTCACACCATATACAAACAAATATTAACTCAAAATGGATCAAAGACCTAAATATAAGAACTAGGATTATAAAATTCCTAGAAGAAAATATAGGAAAGCATCTTTGGGATCTTGTGTTGGGCAATGATTTCTTGGGCACAGAGCACAAGCAACAAAAGAAAAAAAAAGGGGGGGGGGAATGGGACCTCCTCAAAATTAAAACTATTGTGCATCAAAAGACTCTGTCATGAAAGTGAAAAGACAACCTACTCATTGACTGAAAATATTTGGAAACCACATATACAAGGATTTAATATCCATAATATATAAAGATATCCTACAACTCAACAATAAGAAGACAATCCAATTTTAAAATGGGCAAAAGCCTTGAACTGACATTTCTCCAAAGAAAATATTTAAATGGCTAAAAATCACATGAAAAAAATTCAACACCACTAGCTATTAGGGAAACGCAAATCACAACCTCAATGAAATATCATTTCAAACTCACTAAAATGCTATTAAAAAAAATAGAAAACTATAAGTGTTGAAGAGGATGTAGAGACACAATACTCATTCATTGCTAGTGGTACAGCCACTGTGGAAGGCAATTTGGCAATTCCTCAAGAAGCTAAGTATTGATTTAGCATAAGACCTGGCAATTCACTACTAGATATATACCCAGAAGAATTGAAAGCAGGAATTCAAACAGATATTTGCACACCAATGTTCATAGAGGCATTATTCACAATTACCAAAAGAGGGAAGCAACCCAAGTGTCCATCAACCAATGAATGGATATACAAAATGTGATATGTATATACATAGTGGAATATTATTCAGCCATAAAAAGGAATGAAATCCTGATACATGCAACAACATGGATGAACCTTGAGGACACTATGCTGAGTAAAATAAGCCAGACACAAAATGACAAATATTGTGTGATCTCACTGATGTGAACTAGTTATAATAAGCAAATTCATAGAGTTAGAATCTAGAATATAGGTTACCAGGATGAAGAGTGAGGTTAGAGAATGGCGAGTTGATGCTTAATTTGTAAAGAATTTTGATTTAGGTTGATTGTAGGAGTTTGGAAAAGGATAATGGTGATGGTAGCACATTATTGTGAGTGTAATTAACACACTGAATTATATAGGTAAGTGTGGTTAAAAGGGGAAACTTGAGGTCATATATGTTCCTAAAATAAAAATTAAAAGATAAAACA
Organism: Cabassous unicinctus; assembly: GCA_029593785.1. NCBI lineage: Eukaryota > Metazoa > Chordata > Mammalia > Cingulata > Chlamyphoridae > Cabassous > Cabassous unicinctus. Next base: position 6,421 of record JAQZBX010041754.1, on the reverse strand, counting down.
TAAGACTGTATAACACAGTAACCCTATTGTGGACAATGGACTAGAGTTAATAGTACATTTATAAAAATGTTCTTTCATGAATTATAAGAACTGAACAACACTAATACAAGGTGCTAATATTAGGGTGGTATATGGAAAAATACACATAATGTAAACTATGGACAATAGTTAATAGTACTAATTTAATAATTTTTCATCAATTATAACAAAGGTAATGTTAAAAAAAAATTACTATAATCACAAAAAAGTACCATTATCAATCGTAACAAATGTTCCATACCAATGCAAGGTATGATTACTCTATTTCATGCATTTTATGCATTTTATGCACAACTTCTCTAACAAATTTCTTTTAAAAATCCATAGAGGGTAATTCTACAAAATATTTGTAAACCTCAAAATTGTCAAGGTCTTCGAAAGCAAGAAAAGTCTGATAAACTATCATAGCCAAGAAGACCCTAAAGAGACTTGGTGACTAACTGTAATGTGGTATCTTGAATGGGATCCTGGAACAGAAAAAGGACAATAGGGAAACTATGGAAATCTGAATAATCTATGGACTTTATTTATAATAATGTATTGTCACTGGTTCATTAATTATAACAAATGCACCATACTAATGGAAGATGTTAATAAAAGGAGAAAGTGGTTACAGTGTGTACGAGAACGTTCTGTACCATCTCAATTTTTCTATAAACCTAAAACTTTTCTAAAAAACAGTCTATTACAAAAAAAGGTGGAAGAGGGAGTTATAAGAGGAGTGTCAAAGGGATATGGGACTATGGAAGAATAGCTGGAGAGATGCAAGGTTGTTGGCTTTTTAAGATGGGAGAATGGGGCCCTGAGCCAAGGAAATTGGATGGCCTCTAGAAGCTGGAAAAGGCAATGAAACTGCTTAACACCTAGAGGGTCCAGAAGGAATGTAGCTGTGTCAGCACCTTGATTTTAGCCCTGTGAGACTCGTGTCAGGCTTCTAACCTACTGAACTTTAAGAAAATAAATTTCAGATGTTTAAAAAAAGAAGAGCTCCAGTAAAACTCTTAATGAATTACTTAAGGGTAAAGGTGGGCTAGCATGGGAGTGTAGAATTTATGGGAGCCACAGATAAAAGAGACTCTTCTCCAGGGACCTCACTGAGTACTCATGAGAAAGACTGAGGGCAGGAAGAGAGATTTGAGAAAGCCCACCACATGGTTCAGGGGTAGAGAAACAGCTCCTACTGCTGGAAGAGCACAAAGCCCCATTAGAATCCTTTCCCCCTATTTTCCCCAGGGACCTAAAGCTTTGAGTCCCTGGGAAAGGCAGCAAACTCTGCTGTCCATGGGGGACAGGTGGAGTCTTATTGCAATCTGAGAACACTCAGGAAGAAATTGATAACCTGATCCTGTATCTAATAAAGACACTGAATTTATAGTTTAAAAGCCTTCCAAGAATTCCACATCCAAATAGCTTTGCTGTTCAAACATTTAAGGAAGAAATAATACCAATTCAGCACAAATTTTTATAGAAATATTGAATAGGAGGGAACATTCCCCAACTCATGTAATGAGAACAGAACTACCCTGATTCTAAAACCACACAAAGCTATCACAAGAAAACTACAGACCACTATCCTTGTTTTGCACTCGTTGTCTGCTCTCTGTGTGTTCTTCTGTGTCTCCTTGTCTTCTCTTTAGGTGGCATCCAGAACCAATCCTGGTACATTCCAGGAAGGTGGAGAGAGGCTGCTCAATCTCCTGCACCACCTCAGCTCCCTGGTCTGCTGCTTCTCTTATTATTTCTCTTCTGTGTCTCTTTTTATTACATTATCTTGCTACACCAGCTTTCCGCATGGGCCAGCACTCCTATGTAGGTCAGCTCGCCGCACAGGCCAGCTTGCTTTTCACCAGGAGGCCCCAGGAATCGAACCCTGGACCTCCTATATGGTAGATGGGGGCACAATCACTTGAGCCATATCCACTTCCCCCACTATCCTTTATGAGCATAAACACAGAAGTCCTCAAGAAAATATTAGAAATTTAATATTAACAAGATAAAATATACATAATGACCAAGTTAATTATTCAGAAAATACAAGACTGGCTCAATATTTAAAAATCAATGAAAGTAATTCAATGTATCAGTAGAGTAAAGAAGAAAAAAATATTAGCAACTCCATAAGTGCAGGAAAAGCATTTGAAAAAATTCAACATCCATTTATGGTAAAATTTTCTTAATACTTGGATTAGAATGGCACTTCCTCAACTTGAAAATAGACATCTCTTTTTAAAAAACTAGAGAGGATGTGACTCAAGCAGTTAAGCACCTGCTTCCCACATGAGAGGTCTCCGGTTTGATGCCCTATGTCTCCTAAAAACAAAAACCAAACAACAAGCAAACAAACAAAGGAACCAACTCAGGGGATCTGATGTGGCTCAGTGGTTGAGCACTGGCTTCCTGCATAGGAGGTCTCAGATTCAATCCCTAGCCCCAGTACCTCAAAAAACAAACAAACAAAAAACCCACTACAGCCAACACATAGTTAATGGTAAAAGACTATTTTCCCCCTAACATCAGGAAAAAAGCAAAGATGTTGGTTCTCACCACATCTGTGCCTTTCAATATATATCTAGTCTATGCAATAAGGCAATGAAAAGAAACAAAAGGCTTACAGATTAGAGAAGAAGAAATAAAACTGGGTCAATTTGCAAACATATGATTCTCTATGTAGAAAATCCCAAAATACCTAAAAAAAAATAAAAGCTACTAAAACTAATGAGTTTAGCAAGGCAGCAGGGTCAATGTACAAAAATTAATCATATTACACATTCCCATATATAAAATCAATGAACATTTGGAAGTAAAAAATTTTAAAGTACCATTAATAGCATAAAAGAAAGAAAAACATAAGTATAAACCTTATAAAATATGCTATATCTGTAATATGAAAACTGCAAAACATGGATTAAAAAAATCAAAGAAAATGTAAATAAATGAATGAAGAGAGATATACCATGTGCATGGATTTGAGGACTTCATATTATTAATGCATCCATTCTCCCCAAACTAATCTATAGATTCAATGTAATTTCCATCAAAATCTCCATTGGATTTATTGTAGAAGTTGACAGGCTGATTCTCAAATTTATATGGAGAGGCAATAGAATAGCCAAAACAATTATGAAAAAGAAGAACAAAATTGGAGAATGAAAGACAAGGCACTGAATGTGAGAAAATATTTACAATCCATGTATCTGATAAAGGATTTGTATGCAGAATTCATAAAGAAATCTCAAAACACAATATTAAGAAAACAAATAATTTTAAAAATGGGCAAAAAAGTTTAAACAGAGAGACTTCACTAAAGAATGTATACATGCCTTGCCAGTGGGCCCTACTTTGGAGTTTGTGCTCCTGAGAGCGACAGAGTTGGACTCAACTATGTCTTCCCTGCACATGGCTCATCTGTCCCTTCTATTCAAACCTATACTTGGTGCTGGAGTTTGTAGGCGTACATCCAGAGACTTGAGTCTTTGGGCTGTCCATGTGCCAGCTGGGCCTGGAATCTCAGTGGAGCAGCAACTTCTATTCTACAGCTCATTGGACTCACCCAGGACAACTGGTGGGGAGATGATGATGGACAACAGCCATCCCAGAGAATGGAGAGAGTCTGCTGCTGCAGGCAGGATAATTCCCATCCATCTTCCCCATGGGATATAAACCCCCTCTCAATTGGAGATGGAGTGGACATCACCATCCCAGACTCCTCAGGATTGGGGGAAGAGCTATGGACTAGAGTAGACTGGTATTCTGCTATAGACATATTGTGTTTCTAGCAATGGAAGAAATTACAACATTGATGTGGAGCCAGTGGCCGCTGGACGCTTTGGGGACAGGGAGAGGGAAAAGCAATTATAATACAGGGGCTTTTTCGGGACTTGGGAATTGTCCTGAGTGACATTGAAACGACAGATAAAGGCCATTTTATATCATATAACGTGCAGAACTGTGTGGGAGAGGGTGTAGTCTACAATGTGAACTATGGTCCATGCTTATTGGCAAAACCCCAGGATGTGTTTATCAATTGCAATTAATGTGCCACACTAATGAAGGATGTTTATCTGGGAGGTTGTAGGAGGTGTGGGGAGTGGGGCATATGGGAATCCCTATATTTTTTGTGTAACATTTATGTAATCTATGTATCTTTGTAAAAATTTTTTTTAATTATAAAGAAAAAGAATGTATCCAGATAGCAATAAGCACATGAAAAGATGCTCAACAACATTAGTCAGAAAGGAAATATAAATGAGATACCACTATATGCCTATTAGAATGATTAATTTTTAAGCTGACCATACCATGTGTGGCAAGGATGCACAGCAACTGGAACCCTAATACATTGCTGCTGGGAATGCAAATGACAGTTTCTTATAAAGTTAAATATACACTTACCGTGCAATTCAGAAATCCCACTCATAGTTATTTCCCAAAATGAAATGGAAATACATGTTCACACAAAAATCTGTATGCAAACATTTATAGCATCTTTGTTTGTAATAATGAAAAGCTGGAAACAATCCAAATGTCACTTAACTGGGGAATAGATGAACAAACTTGTTGTATTCATGCAATGGTGATAAAAAAGGAAGGAATCATCTATAGATTCCTGAAACAACATGATTGAATCTCAAATGTATTATGCTAAGCAAAAAAAAAAAAAAAAATAGCAAGATTCAAAGGCTACATATGATTTCTATCAATATTTGGAAAAGGTAAATTTAAAATTATACATCAGGAAACAAATCAATGGTTGTCAGGGGCTATTTTAAACTAGATAACATGGAAAAATAGCCAAGAAAATAATTTTTAAAAAATAAAACATGAGTAAAGTGCTTGCCCTACCAGATATTTAAACATATAAGAAACTTAAAGAAATTAAAGCAGAATATTATATTGAAGTATGCATAGACTATCAATTATTAAATATACAAAGTCTATAAATAAATCAAACTATAGTGTGAAAATTAATATATGATCAGAGAGATACTATATACCACTTGGCAAAATATGAATTATTCAACTCATGTTGGGATAACCAAATGGGAAAAAAATAAAATTACATTATTACCTCACTCTTTAAACTAAAATAAATTCCAGGGTGATCAAAGTCTAATATCATAATATAGCACCATAAAATATTAAATGAGAGCATTTTAGAATTTAAAAGACAATTTTGGATTACGGAAAGCCTGTCAATATATACATAGAAACCAAAAAATGACAATGTGTCTACATAAAAATAAAACATGACAAAAGGTACCATAAACTAAGTTTAAAACATAAGAAATGAGCTTGGAAAAAATAACTGCAACGTCACTAAGAGTTCATCTCTTTTACATATAAAATTCTTGTAAATCAATAAGTAAAACATGAAAATCCCAATTTTAAAAATGGAAAAAGGTATGGACAGTTTACTGAAAAGTAAATTTTAATGTGAAAACAAGGATGAATATTAGTCACAAAAAGAAAAATGTAAGTTAAAATTACAAAAAAAAAAATTTCAACTATCAGATTGGCAAAATTTTGATACCCCGCTGTATTGGTTAGCATGCAACTATATAGGATCTCTCATATAATACTGGCAAAAGAATAGATAGAACCTCTAGGAAGAATAGTTTGGCAAGATCAAAATTTTAAATGTACAGAATTTGACCGAGTAATTCTACTTTTATCCAATAGATACAATAACACATTCAATCAGTCATTCATCCATCCAAAAACTATTTACTAAACATCTCTATATGCCAAGTATTCTTCAAGGCACTGGAGATACAGCAGCAAATAAAGCAAAGTCCCTGCCCTCATGAAGTGTTTTCACTAGAGGGGAATCAGGACAACTAAATATGTCATATAGTATTGGATAGTAAAATGTGTTATAAAAAATAAAACACTATAGTAGGCAGGGAGTAGTGGAGTGGGGCAATTCTATTTCAGATGGAATGGACAAGGAGGGATTTCAGAGGAGGTAACATTTCAGGAGAGACCCAGATGAAGTAAGAGAGTGAACCATGAGAAGATCTGGGAAACATTCCAGATTGAAGCACAAGCATATGCAAAAGCCTTACAAAGGAAAAAGGATTGATTTACAACATTCTAACAATAAAAGATTGCAAATAACTTAAATGTTCAACCAAAGTGGATTTCACCCACACAGAGAGACCTCTGAGGGCTCAGGAGACACCGAGGTCCTATATAAGTGGGGATAGCCCCAGAGATTGATGCCTAATTAGTGGGCTCTTCATTGGAATCTGTGCTCCTGAGAGTGACAGAGTTGGACTCAAATAAGTCCTCCCTGCACATGGTCCATCAGTCCCTTCTATTCAAACCTATATGTGATGCTGGAGTTGTTAGGTGTACTTCCAGAGACTGAAGCCTCTGGCCT
>JAQZBX010041753.1:0-22241 GCA_029593785.1 Cabassous unicinctus | reverse complement strand
CAATTAAAAACTAAAAGGTAAACATAGATGAATAAATATATACATTTCTCCGTTAAATGTAAAGGATACAAATAAATTTTTTTTTTAATCAAACAATATGTTACACAATATATTTGGTTCATAGTAATGCATTCATACTGTATTTGTCCTTTTGTGTCTGGCTTGCTTCGCTCAACATAATGTCCTCCAGGTTCATCCATGTTGCATATGCTTTATGACTTCATTTCTTCTTACAGCTGCATAATATTCCATTGTGTGAATAGACCACAGTTTGTTTATCCATTCATCTGTTGATGGACACCTGGGTTGTTTCCTTCCAGATGAATTTGGTAATTGCCTTCTCTAATTCTGCAAAGTAAGCTGTTGGGATTTTGATTGGTATTGCATTGAATCTATAAATCAGTTTGGGCAAGATTGACATCTTCACGATATTTATTCTTCCAATCCATGAACATGGAATGTCTTTCTATTTGTTTAGGTCTTTTAAAATTTCTTTTAGCATTGTTTTGTAGTTTTCTGCATATAGGTCCTGTACTTCTTTGGTTAAATTAACTTCTAGGTATTTGAGTCTTTTTGTTGCTATTGAAAATGGAATTTTCCCCGATTTCCTCCTCAGGTTGTTCAGTACTAGTGTACAAAAACATTACTGATTTTTGTGTGTTGATCTTGTATCCTGACACTTTGTTGAACTCATTTATTAGCTCAAGTAGCTTTGTTGTGGATACTTCAGGATTTTTAAAGTACAGGATCATGTCATCCACAAACAGTGAGTTTTTTACTTCCTCTTTTCCTATTTGGATGCCTTTAATTTTTTTTCTTGTCTAATTGCCCTAGCTAGAACTTCTAGTACAATGTTGAATAACAGTAGTGACAGTGGGCATCCTTGTCTTGTTCCTGATCTTAGAGGGAAAGCTTTCAACTTTTCCCCATTGAGTATGATGTTAGCTGTGGGTTTTTCATATATGCGTTTTATCAAATTGAGGAATTTTCCTTTTATTCCTATCTTTTGAAGTGTTTTTATCAAAAAAGGATGCTGAATTTTGTCGAATGCCTTTTCTGCATCTATTGAGATGATCATGTGGTTTTTTTCCTTCAATTTGTTAATGTGGTAAATTACATTGATTGATTTTGTTATGTTGAACCGGCCTTGCATACCAGGAATAAATCCCGCTTGGTCGTGATGTAGAAGTCTTTTGATATGCTGCTGGATTCAATTTGCAAGTATTTTGTTGAGAATTTTTGCATCTATGATCATTAGAGAGAGATTGGGCTGTAATTTTCTTTTCTTGTAGAATCTTTATCTGGCTTTGGTATTAGGGTGATGTTGGCTTCATAAAATGTGTTGGGTAATTTTTCTCCTCTTCAATTTTTTGGAAGAGTTTAAACAGGATAGGTGTTAATTCTTTTTGAAATGCTTGGTAGAATTCACCTGTGATGCTATCTGGTCCTCGACTCTTCTTTGCTGGGAGATTTTTCATGACAGATTCAATCTCCTTAATTGTGATTTTTTTTTATTAAGTTCTTGTATTTCTTGTAGCATCAGTGTAGGTTGGTTGTACATTTCTAGAAATTTGTCCATTTCATCTAGGTTGTCTAGTTTGTTGGCATATAGTTTCTCATAATATCCTCTTATGATTTTTTTTATTTCTGTGAGGTCATTTGTAACTTCCCCCCCTTCATCTGCTTGTATTTATTTGCATCTTCTCTCTTTTTTTCTTTGTTAGTCTAGCAAGGGGTTTGTCAATTTTATTGATCTTCTCAAAGAAACAGCTTTTGGTTTTGTTGATTTTCTCTATTGTTTTTCTGTTCTCATTTTCATTTATTTCTGCTCTAATCTTTATTATTTCTTTCCTTCTGCTTGCTTTGGGATTGGTTTGCTATTCTTTTTCTAGTTTCTCTAGTTGTTCAGTTAAATCTTTGAGTTTAGCTCTTTCTTGTTTTTTAATATAGGCATTTAGGGCTATAAATTTCCCTCTCAAGACTGCCTTCGCTGCATCCCATAAGTTTTGATATGTTGTGTTCTCATTTTCATTTATCTCAATATATTTAATGATTTCACGTACAATTTCTTCTTTGACCCACCAATTATTTAGGAGTGTGTTGTTCAGTCTCCACACATTTGTGAATTTACTTTTTTCCTGTCTATTATGGATTTCTAGTTTCATTCTATTATGATCTGAGAAGGTGCTTTGTATAATTTCAATCTTTTTATATTTGTTGAGAGCTTCATTGTGACCTAACATGTGGTCTATCCTGGAGAAAGATCCATGGGTACTTGAGAAGAATGTATAACCTGCTGAGTTTGGATACAGGGTTCTGTATATGTCTGTTAGGTCTAACTTGTTTATCATGTTGCTCAAGTTCTCTGTTTCCTTGTTGATCTTCTGTCTAGTTGTTCTATCTAATGATGTGAGTGGGATGTTGAAGTCTCCAACGATTATTGTAGAAATGTCTATTTCTCCCTTCAGTTTTGCCAGAGTTCATCTCATATATTTTGGGGCACCCTGGTTAGGTGCATAGATATTTATGACTGCTATATCTTCCTGGTGGATCATCCCTTTTATTAATATATAATGGCCTCCTGTATCTCTTATAACTTTTTTGCATTTAAAATCTGTTTTTTTCTGATATTAGTATAGGTACCCCTGCTCTTTTCTCGTTACTATTCGCGTGGAGTATCTTTTTCCAACCTTTCACTTTCAGCCAGCTTGTATCCCTGGGTCTGAGGTGAGTTTCTTGTAAGCAGCATATGGATGGCTTATGTTTTTTAATCCATTCTATCAGCCTGTATCTTTTGATTAGGGAGCTTAGTCCATTCACATTTAGTGTAAATGTACTGTTTACTTCCTCCATTTTACTCTTTGGTTTTCATATGTCATCTTATTTTTGTTTCTCTTTTTACTCTTTTGGTTATCCTTTCTGCTTTTCTTTCTTCTATACTCTCCTCCAAGCCTCTCTCTCCTGTCTTTTTCTTTCAGGTTCTAAGGCTTCCTTTAATAGTTCCTACAAAAGTGGATCTTTTTTGCAAACTCTCTTAGTTTCTGTTTTATACTCACCTTCATATTTGAAGGACAGTTTTGCTGGATAAAGAATTCTCAGCTGGCAGTTTTTCTCTTTCAGTTTCCTAATTGTACCATACCACTGTCTTCTTGCCTCCATGGTTTCTGAAGAGAAATCTGCACTAAGTCTTACTGGATGTCCCTTGTACATGATTGTTTGCTTCTCTCTTGCTGCTCTGAGAATTTTCTCTTTATCTTTGACATTTGACATTCTGAGTAGTATGTCTTGTCGTAGGTCTATTTGGATTTATTCTGATTGGGGTATGGTGTGCTTCTTAGACATGTAAGTTCATTTCTTTTGTGAGAGTTGGGAAATTTTCACCTAATATTTCTTTAAATACTCTTTCTGCCCCTTTTCCCTTCTCTTCCCCTTCTGGAACTCCCATGACACGTGTGTTGTTGCATTTTGTGTTGTCATTCAACTCTCTGAGCCCCTGCTCAATTTTTTCCATTCTTTTCTCTCTTCAATTTTAGCTGCTCTGTCTTTGGTATCACTTATTCTTTCTTCTATCATTTCGAGTCTGCTGTTGTATGCCTCAAATGTGTTTTTGACCTCACCTATTGTGTCTTTCATTCCCATGAAATCCATTACTTTTCTGTTCAGGATTTCAAATTCTTCTTTGCATTCACTCAGTGTCTTCTTGATGTCATTTATTTCTTTAACTATATTGTCTTTCATCTCATTAACTTGACTTTGGAAACTTGTGCTCATCTCGCTGATTAGTTCTATCAAATTCTGCATCTCTTCTGGGACTTTGATGTATTCCTTTTCTTGGGCCATGTATTTTATTTTCTTAGTATGGCTTGTAATTTTTTGCTGGTGTTTAGGCATCTGGTTAGGATGTAGTTTACTCAGATGCTCAATCTCTTTCTCTTTTATAGGGATTTAGTGGCAGGAGGCTGTGAGTTACCACAGCTCTTTGATTTTTGGCTCAACCTGGATTGTTAGGATTGTCCTGCTGGTTGCTCAAAACTGGCCACTGGACCCAGTAATTGGTTGTAGAGTCACTTCCTAAGGCCCTGGGCAGGAAGACTATTGAGGCCAGGAAAAGCTTCTCCTACTTGTTTTAAATTTTCTTATGTGCACTTCCTTTGTGTGCCAGGAGATGGTGCTCTTTGGCAGCTTTCAATTCAATGCCTGGTCAGAGTGTATTTGTTGTGACACAGACCAGATCAATGTGATAGAATTTCCTGTCTGGGGGCTAAAAGCCTTGTAATTCAAACTTTCTGAGACAGTTCTCCAGTCTTCTCTGGCAGCCCCCTCCCTTTTCCCAGCTAGGAAATATTTCCACTCCCCTCTGAGTCCTCAACAATCAGTCCCTGTTAGTAGAGGAGGAGATTGTGAGGTTTGTATATCTTTAGTCCCTTGCAGGCTCCAAGGCAAACAATGGCGCAGCCCCACCCAGCCTGGAAGAGCTCTCGGGACATGGCAGACTACACCTGCAAGTCAAAAGCCAAGTCAGCCACAGGCTCTCTCCCCCATCTCCTCTGGAGTCCTCAACAAGTAGTCCAGGCTAGAAGAGAGAGAGATTGCGAGGGTCAGATTTCTCCAGTCCTTTGTAGGCTCCCAGGACAAACCACCATGTGGAAGGGTCCATTGGGCTCTGCAGCCCAAATTTGCAGGTCAGAACCTGAGTCAGCCTTAGGCTATGTCCCTCTCTCTCCCCTTTCCTGGAGTGGTAGATTCCTGGAGCGCCCTTTGTCTGTAGTCGCAGGCCCAGAGGCCCGAGAATTCTAAAGATTGTGGGGGAGGGTGCCAGCAGCAGCAGCCGCTGCTGGTACCAACTCACAGTTCTGTCGTCGCGATTTCCCTCTTTTGTTCCTCTCTCCTCTGGGTGGTGTGCAGACTTCACCTGCTGTCCTAAACCCTAGAAGATCTTTTTCGGGGCTGTTTCAGTCTGTCCTCTAGCTATTTTTCTGGAGAAGAGCTTCCCATGTCTTACTAGTCCGCCATCTTCCCGGAAGTGGACAACTGATTTTTGACAAGAGAGCAAAGACCACTCAACTGGGAAAGAATACTCTCTTCCAACAAATGGTGCTAAGAAAACTGGATCTCCATTTCCACAAAAAAAGAAGGAGGACCCCTACCCAACACCATATACAAAAAGCAGTTCAAAATGTGTCAAAGACTTAAATATAACAGCTATAACTATCAATCCTGGAAGAAAATGTAGGGAAGCATTTCTAGAACACTGTGTCAGGCAGTGATTTCTTAGACTTTACACCCAAAGCACAAACAATAAAAGGAAAAAAATAGATTAATGAGTCTTCATCAAAATAAAAAAAATTTTGCATCTCATAGAACTTTATCATGAAAATAAAATGACAACCTACACAATGGGAGAAAATATTTGGCCTTATAGAGAAGGTTACAAAGAAAGAGAAAGCCAGAGGGAGCAGCCAGAAACTCAAAGTCAGTGGAACAGAGAAGCCAGGAGAGGCCACCATGTGCATTGCCATTTGACAGAAAAACCAACAACTAAGGATCTCCAGCAGCTAGCCCCATAACGCCACAGTCTTCTGGTAGAAAGCATTGCCTTGATGATGCCTTTATTTTGGACTTCTCCTAGTCTTAAAAACTTGAGCCAATAAATTTTTGCTGTTTAAGTCAATCCATTGAATGGTATTTGCTTTAGCAGCCAGGAAACTGAAACAGAAACTTTCCACAAAATAAAAGGTTTAAAGGATGAAATAACCTTTCTAGAAAGTTGGGAACTCCATCCTACAACTTGACTTTAAGTAAATGTTATATGGCCATTAGAAAAGAATGCTGCAGAAAAAAAATCCACAATTTAACTCAAAATTTCTATGATTCTACCTTCTGCTGAGATTGGCATTCTGCCTCAAATAATATATATTTTTGGATGTATTGACCCTAATATAAGCTTTGGTCAGGTTGCAAATATCCCCAGGGACCTGGGACTGCCAGAGTTCCCCATCCTCCTGTACACCCTCACACAACTTTGTAAACTCCTAACTTACCCCCAGTGAGCTGAACAAATAATATTTTCATCTGTTGTGACATGAAAATGTTTGCAAAACTCATTTCTTCATAAGTAAAGATCATTATTTTTTGCAAACTTTAAAAATATATATTTTTGTGGTATTTATAGATATAGATAATACATATAATATGTAAAATATGGATAATACATAACATATGGTAAATGTCATACATTATATATGATATAATGTGATATTCATACTATTTCCTATTTAAAGGTAAAGGTGCTAGTAGTATAGACCTTTAAGCAGACAAGTATAAATTATAAATAATAACAAAAAGTTACTGATGTTTCCATACAAAAGTGTGCAATCAGACCCCTGACTTTTAGATGTAATTGATATTTGCAAGCTTTTATACTTAATTATGGTATGAATTTTATTAGTAAAATTATTGCACTGCTGAGAATAATACCATTATTGAAATATATATCTGGTGCTCTGTTAAGTTCTTAAATGTATAATCTAACTTAATCAATGATTAAGTTTATCCTCAACAACAGTTGAGAACACTGAGCCTCAGAGTTATTATGTATGTTGTCTGACTTTGCAGAACTGACAGGTGCTAGAATCAGCATTGGAACCAGGGCCTATGACTCTAACATGCCTGCCCTTAGCAACTGTCACTCAGCCCACTGATAGTTTTGCATCTTCTCTGATAACTGTGCCCTCGCCTTTCTGCTTCTGTTTCTCAGCCACCGATAGCTTATCTATTTCTTGATGTATATTTTCAGCATGTGCTCAAGGCACTTATATTGTCTACCTGCTTGAGTTGCACAGCAAATAATTATTCAGATTTACAGCTATCACTTACCTTTTCGGACAAAAATCTCCCAATAGAAAATAGTGCAGCAAACCTCCATCAATGCTGGGAGAGCAGCTGGGATCCAGATCCTCATAGTTGGATAGAATAATTCACAGACAATAAAGAAGAGGAGGCTGCTGGGGTATCAAAGTTGACCCTGAGGATTCCATGGGGGAGGGCCTCAGGGGACTATGGAATGTTTAGCAACAGAAGACACAACACCTATCTGCAGTAGTACACAATTTTGCAAAACACAGCTGCAAGAATGGTTGTTTTTAAATCAATCCTGTCAAATGTCATATGCAAACTCTACTCATAAGGTATCAGAACTTCCAGCCAATGAAAAAATCATCTCTACAATATCCGTAACAGGTGGTTCTTCATCTCTGCTTAAACACTTTCAGGAATAGAGAACTCCTTTTTATCTTATATTAAATGAATAGCTTCCTATTGCTTCTGAAGGTACTATGTTTTCCAGGTCTAGAAATCTGAATTTATCAACCCACAGGGAGCTTCAGGAAACTAAACCACATTCCTGCTATTCTTGGCACAATCTTTTCATTATCAAGGTATCTGGAAACTAAATGAACAATCGGAAGGATGCTTTAAAGACTTAAAATAGTAGAAAACAAAAATTATATATTATTATGAAAATTTTCCCTCAAGCCATGGAAAAAGCCTCATGAGTTATCCCTATCCAATTACAGAGAGAACATTTCTAATAATTGGAACATACAAGGTGCCTCTCTCTCTCTCTGGAAATATGCTGAAAAGTTCAATCCAATTTCACAAACAACCAGTTGTTGTTTTTCTTGTCAGTCACCCCAAGCCGTCACCTTATGCCAAACAAAATTCATCCTATAAAATGAAGTAGAACTGAGATTTCTTTACATCTTTTTACCTCTCATCTTCCTGAGGAATTCTGGGAACTTCAGGTACATAAAGCTTGGGGTTGATCCCAGAAAACTTCTAGAATTAATTATTAAATAGCCAGTCTCTGTACATGTAGGAAAGAAGTGCCAACAATGAAAGTCAATGATTTTACTGAGAAGTCATGCCAACTATCTTCCCTTCATATTCTGCTTGTTGATAAGAAGAAAGCTATGGTTATTATGCATCTCAATTTTAGAGGTGCTAAATTTTAGAGGGCATTACATGGATGTAAAAGTGGTTGAATTAGTGCTAATATAGTAATTGATGACATTCTGAAGGAAGATATTTTGATATTCTATAGATTTGTTCTTGTTTTTTTTCTTGTCTACATTTGTTTTGAAAATGAAGGTAAGGATTATGTTTAAGGTTAAAATGAGATGAAGGCTTAATGAATTTGAGTTACACATGCACTCTTATCTCTACATTAAATCAATGAAAACTGGATATTTTAACTAGGGCCCCTTTAAAAACACTGGTGATAAATTTCTAGAAAATAAAACGGCCTTTCTTTGTCTTCCACTAACTTGACCTCTGTAACTTTTGAGTAGATTCATCTTTTTTTCATCATCTCTTCTCCATTAGTTTATGAGGCATACATGATATAGTTTTTCTACTTTTGTCCATTCCTTCCTTTTATTTTATCTGTTACCTCTTTTTTCTTTAAACCCTGAAATGTAGTGTTTCCCTAAAGGTCCTTTCTTATTCCCATACTCCTCTCAGTATACCTACTTCTCTTCCAAAAACTTAAACTGAGAACTTTAATGGTCATGTCCCAATTCTTCATCTCAAGTCTTGATTTCCAATGATAAATTTGCCTCTACCTCTAAGATGGTTCCATAAAAAAAGAAAAAGAAAAAAAATCAGTATATGAAATAAACTCATGGTTTTCCTCCAACTTTCTTTCCTCTGTAGTGGATGTCATTGGTTGCCTGCACAGAACCCCTATATAAGCCTGTGAACCCATTCCCCTTCTGCTGTGAGTGAGGGTGGATAACAATTCACCCCGATCCAAACTCTGGATATTTGTCCTCAACCAAACGAGAACTGCCTTTGGTCAAAAAGAAGCTGCTTTGCCTAAGACTGCAACCCCCTAGTGGGGTTTGCACCCTCAGCAAATGACTGACACAAGGGTTAAAAAGGCAAGTCTCCTTTTTCAAACTGGGACCTACTCTGTGGTGAAAGTTGTTTGTCAGATCTTCTCCAGCTGAGACCACATTTTTTATTTATCTATTTTTTTAATTTTTAATTTTTTTTATTTTTTAAAAGATACTTAGATTACATAAATGTTATAAAAAAGATATAGGGATTCCCATATGCCCCACTCCCCACACCTCCCACACCCTCCCACGTGAATATCCTTCATTAATGTGGCACATTCATTGCAATTGATAAATGAATCCTGGGGCTTTGCCATTAAGCATGGACCATAGTTCACATTGTAGTCTACACTCTCTCCCACACAGTTCTGCACATTGTGTGATGATATAAAATGGCCTATATCTGTCATTGCAACGTCATTCAAGACAATTCCCAAGTCCCAAAAAAGCCCCCGTATTACAACTGTTTTTCCCTCTCCCTGCCCCAGAGCCTCCAGTGGCCACTGCCTCCACATCAATGCTGTAATTTCTTCCATTGCTAGAATCACAGAATGTCTATAGTAGAATACCAGTAAGTCCACTCTAGACTATAGCTCTTCCCCCAATCCCGAGGATTCTGGGACGGTGACGTCCACCACTTTACCTCCAATTGAGAGGGGGCTTATATCCCATGGGGAAGATGGATGGGACTATCCTGCCTGCAGCTGCAGACTCTCTCCGTTCCCAGGGACGGCTATTGTCCATCATCATCTCTCCGCCAGTTGTCCTGGGTGAGTCCAATGAGCTGTAGAGTAGGTGTTGCAACTCCGCCGAGGTTCTGGGCCCAGTTGGCACATGAACAGCCCAAAGACTCGAGTGATACCGCATTTTGGCTTAGATTTTTTCATTTGTCTTAAATTGCTTTCCTGATCTACATTCCCCTGAGGGTACTACCATGATAAACTGTCTGACAAAGAATGTTTCCTACCATAAAGAGTCCTGAGAGAAAAACATTGGTACGTTGAGACAAGGAATGGGGCCATCTGGGTATCTGCATTTAAAACAGTGACTCCTCTGTTTTTCCAGAACATACTAAGCCACAAAAATGACCAGTTTTCCACTTTGGTAAGTTATGGGACCTTTTCTTAGTTGAATTTTCAGGGCCTTCAACAAGGTATGTGACTTACAAACAATGCTTGATTCTCAGGACCTTCCAAAATATCCCCTCCTGAATATCAGAACCAAAATACAGATCAACTCTGAACATAAAATGCCTGGGAAATTGCAGGCCTGCTAAGAGACAAGTGGAATTATAAATCAAAGAAGCTGCAGGATCCGGCTAACATGTACCAGGGGGAACAGGGATATTGTGCCTGGAATGGATCCCAAAGGTGCTGGATTAAGTGATGTAGAATTTTAACCTGAATTAAGGAGAGTTTTTTATTTTGGGAGAACTCTCTGTGACACAGGATTTAATGCCCTGGCAAGGACCTCAAGTGATAGTTCTAATATTCTATATAACATCAGCTTCCTTGGGAAGACATGGAAGGCACCCCATTTGCCAACCTAATAAAAAATGTCCTGGTGAGGAGGGGCATCAGAGGATTGAAAACTTAGCAGTGGCTGTCTTCTCCAGGATGGAACTGATGGTAAGAAGAGCTGTCACAAAACTAGGCTTCCTGGTAGAAATGCAGATGACAGGACCTGGAGACAAGGTGGCAGCTCTTAACTTCAGAAGGAAGGTGGATACAATCACTTTAAATGGTAATAAGGTCACAAGGATAGATTGGGGAATGAGGATCAAGTGAAGGGGAGATGGTGACCTTCAGGGATCTATTAAGATGACAGAAAAACGCACAGCAAATGGACATAGAGAGCGCAAGCAGCAAGGGGGGCATAAATAAATTTAAAAAATAAAATAAATCTTAAAAAAAAAAAAAACTGCTGGGCCCCACCCCCCGGCCAATGGAATCAGATCCTCTGGGAGGAGGAGTCCTGGCATGGTTGTTTAAAAAAAAGACACAAAAAAACCATGATGTTTCTAGAGGCAGAAAGATGAGCTACCTGCAAGAGTACTGCTCAATATATATACTCAAAATAGAAAATGAAAAGTAGAGAATAAAAAAAACATGATGTTTCTAGAGGCAAGAAAAATGAGCTAACTGCAAGAGTTCTGCTTAATATATATATACTCAAAATAGAAAATGAAAACTAGAGAATATTAAATATTACAATGTACCCCAAACTCTGAATAGCTAAAAGTTACATATTTATTTTCTTTAAAAAAGGAGAGGGGTCAAGATTTAAACTTACAGACCCTTTTATCTCTGACAATTATCCTGCCTAAAGCATTTCTGTTGGAGCCCCCTCAGTGCTATCCCTTACACCAAGGGTGGATAGAAGCCCTGTAATACTCAGGGTTCTCAAGGGAAATAGAACTGACAGGAGGTATCTGTAAATACTATGAAATTTTATAAAATTGTCTCACACGACTGTGGGGATGCACAAGTACAAATTTCATAGGACAGGCTGCAAGCTAGGGATTCTGATGAAGGTCATCAATGAGTTCCTCAGGAGGTAGAGATGGAAATTCTCTATCTGAATGCTGAAATCACTTCTCCTTTTCAGGCCTTCAACTGATTGGATGAGACTTCACTCACTGCTGATGGCAATGTCCTCAGTTGATTGTAGATGTAATCAGC
Organism: Cabassous unicinctus; assembly: GCA_029593785.1. Taxonomy (NCBI): domain Eukaryota; kingdom Metazoa; phylum Chordata; class Mammalia; order Cingulata; family Chlamyphoridae; genus Cabassous; species Cabassous unicinctus. The sequence continues at coordinate 10,663 of JAQZBX010041753.1, read as the reverse complement.
ATATTTGCAATCAACTCATTGAGGATTGAAGTCCATGAAATGCCTTGTATTACAATTAGCCCAATGCTTGCTTGACCAAACAACTAGGCACCATTATCTGGCCAAGTAGCCACATTAGCCTAATCTTCACAGCCTACCCCTTGTCTACCTGGCAGCCATACACATCTCTAAACCATACATAATCTCTAAATAAAAACAACAGACTTTTTTTTTTTTTTTGCCTAACAATACTTAACTGTCTTGCATGCAACTGGAAATGCACTAAATCCCTCCAGAATAGGGTGCAAGGTCTTGGGTAATATTCACTCTTAAACATGATTTCCTATAACTTAAATACTATGCCATGAAACTAATACAACTTATGTCAAATGATAAGGGGATAAGATAGGGAAAAAAATAAAGATTTGTTTTATGTACATATACAAGCATAATCATAACAAAACAAGGAAGAAATATTCAAGACCATTACAGTCCTATTTCTGTAACTAGTCACATGGCCGAAGTTCATATTTATCTCTACGTTCCTCCACTACCCATTCCCTTGACCCTCAGCAAGCACCTCAGCTGGCCATGGTTCTTTCTCAGGTGGGGTGACCCAAACTTTCATTCCTGAAGCTGCTGGGCTATTATTAGTCCTGCATGGATTGGGTTGTTACAGTTTTTTATTGACTTCAATCACACAGCATGGTAGTACTAAGAGATGCCATGGGAGATTTCCTGTATTCCAGGGAAATTTTTTACCTCCCTTATATAATTGCAGTCTTATTTCCCATTGATAGTCAGGATCAATCATCCCAGCCAGTACAGTAATTCCCTTCTTTGCCTGTTGATCCAGAGGCATGAGGCTCCCAAAGTGGCCAGGTGGCAGTCTTAACTTTCAGCATAATGGAATCATTGTGTTTCCTGGTGGAAGCACTCCTCCTTTTGTAACTAAGACCTATAGACCAAAAGAGCTTAAGTTTGCAGGGACAGGAAGCAAAAATTTTCCTAGTGGATATCTAGGGGTAATAGTGAGTGGTGCCACTCCTATTCCCTTGATTCTGGGTCTCATGAATCCTGGCTATGGGACAAACAGCCCTATAGAGTGGATCCTGATCTAGATCATACACAGCCTCCTGGAGAATATTGCCCCAGCCCTGTAAAGTATTATCACCTAGTTGGCATTGTAATTGAGTCTTCAAAAGGCCATCCCACCATTCTATCAAACCAGCTGCTTCAGTATGATGGGGAACATGGTCAGACAAGTGAATTCCATGAGCATGTGCCTATTCCCACACATCATTTGCTGTGAAGTGGGTTCCTTGATCAGAAGCAATGCTGTGTGGAATACCATAGCAGTGGATAAGACATCCAGTAAGTCCATGGATGGTAGTTGTGGAGGAAGCATTGTATGCAGGAAAGGCAAACCCATATCCAGAGTATGTCTATTCCAGTTAGAATAAATCTTTGCCCCCTCCATGATGGAAGTGGTCAAATATAATCAATCTGCCACCAGATAGCGGGCTGATCACCTCAGGGAATGGTGCCATATCAGGGGCTGAGTATGGGTCTCTGCTGCTGGCAGATTGGGAACTCAGCAGTAGATGTAGCCAGGTCAGCTTTGACGAGGGGAAGTCCTTGTTGCTAAGCCCATACATAATTTCTATCCATTCCACCATGGCCACTTTGTTTATGAATGCATTGGGCAATGACAGAGGTGGGTGGGGAAAGAGGCTGACTGCTATCCACAGAATGGGTCATCTTAACCACTTACTAAAAACTTCCTCTGCTGTAGTGACCCTCTGGTGAGAATTCATGTGGACACAAATATCTTCATGTTTTTTGCCCAGTTAGAAAGGTCTATCCTTATAACTCTTTCCCAGACCTCTTTGACACCAATTTTCCAATCATGTTCCTTCAAAGTCCCAGACCATACAGCCAAACAATTGACAACACCCCATAAATCAGTGTACAAATGGATCTCCAGGCATTTCTCCTTCCAAACAAAATGAACAACTAAGTGCACTACTTGAAAGTCTGCCCAATGGAAGGATTTAACCTCACCATTGTCCTTCAAGTACATCCCAGAAAGGGGTTGTGGTGCTGCTGCTATCAACTTTCAGGTGGTTCCTGCATATCATGTGGAGCCATCTGTTTACCAGGTCCAAGTTCTCTCTTCTTCAGTCAACTGATTGTAAGTAATTCCCCAAGTGGCTCATAGCTGTGGGCTGGAAAAGAAAAAGCAATGTGGCAAGAGTGGTGGTCATGGGCATTTGGGCCACTTCCTCATGTAACTTATTTGTGTCTTTAGGACCTGCTGGAGCCCTATCTCATATATGCCACTTCTACTTTATGATGGAATGCTGCTGTGCATGCGCAGCTAATGATAAGCAAATCAGGTCCCATAGTAACTTGATGACTCATGGTTAAGCAGTCAGTTTCTATAAGCCCAGTAGCAGGCCAAAAGCTCTTTCTCAAAAGGAAAGTAGGTATCTGCAAAAGATGGCATGTATTTTCTTCAAAATCCTAGACCCTGCATTGTGATTCTCCTATAAGGGCCTGACAAATGCTCCAGAGGACATCTCTATTTGCCACTGACACTTCCAGAACCATTGTATCTTCTGGGTCATATAATCTAAGTGGCAGTGCAGCTAGCACAGCAATCTGAACCTGTCACAAAAATTTTGTCCCCATTCAAACCTAGCAGCTTTTCTGGTATCTTGGTAAATAGGCAGGAGTAACACAACCAAATGAGAATTATGTTGTCTCCAAAATCAAAAGAGCCCAACTAAGTGTTCTGCTTCTTTTTTTGGTCATAGGGGCCAAATACAACAACTTATCCTTCACTTTAGAAGGGATATCTTGGCATGCCTCATACTACTGGACATCTAGTAATTTCACTGAGGTGGAAGCCCCCTATTTTTCTATAGGATTTACCTCCCAAACTCTCTCACTCAAATGTCTTAGCAAGAAGTCTAGAGTAGTTGCTATTTCTTGCTCAGTACATCCAATCAAAGGTATTTCATAAATATAATGGACCAGTGTGATGTCTTGTGGGAGGGAGAAATGATCAAGCTCCCTGTGGACAATATTATGACATAGGGCTGGAGAGTTGATATACCCCTGCGGTAGGACAGTGAAACAGTGAAAGTATATTGCTAGACTTGCCATATGAAAGCAAACTCTTTCTGGTACTCCCTGCTATGGCAATTGAGAAAAAAGTATTTGCCAGATCAATAGCTGCATACCAGGTACCAGGGGATGTGTTGATTTGCTCAAGCAATGAAACTGCATCTGGAACAGCAGCTGCAATTGGTGCCACCACCTGGCTAAATTTATGTTAATCCACTATAATCTTCCAAGATCCATCTGTTTTCTGCATAGACCAAATAGGAGAGTTGAATGGTGATGTGGTGGGAATCACCACCCCTCCAAGTACTTGAAGGTTATACTGATCTCTGTAATCCCTTCAGGAATCTGGTATTGTTTTTGATTTACTATTTTGCTAGGTAGGGGCAGTTCTAGTGGCTTCCACTTGGCCTTTACTACCACAATAGCCCTCTTACCATAAGTCAGGGAACCAATGTGGGGATTCTGCCAGTTGCTGAGTATGTCTATTCCAAATATGCATTCTAGAACTGGGGAAATAACCACAGAATCAGTCCAGGGAACCACTGGACCCACTATGAGATAGATCTGAGCTAAAACTCCATCCAACACCTGACCTCCATAAGCTCCTACTTTGCCAGGTGGGCCACAGTGATGTTTTGGGTCTCCTGGTATTAATGTCACTTCTGAGCCAAGGTCCAATAATCTCTGAAATATCTTATCATTTCATTTTCTCCAATGAACAGTTACTCTGGTCAAAGGCCAAAGGTCTCTTTAAGGAAGATTAACAGTATAAATATTTGGCAGTGTAACAGGATACTTCCCCCAGGGGTCTTGGCCTTCCCCTCAGTAAAGGGGTTCTGGGTATATAAACTGTCACAAGTCAGGGAATTGATTAAGCAGGTGTGACTCTCTGTTTCTGTAATTCAAGTTAGGCTTTTGTTTGATTTAGAACTCTTCTGCTTATACATATTATGGCAGTTTGGCATTGTTTATGAATCCCAAAAATATATATTGGATTAAGTTTGTAAACTGGTCTGTACCTGGGCATGATTAAGTTATCATTAGGGCTTTGATTGGGCCACATCAGTAGGATGTTGAGTCCCTGTCTCCTTGGTGGGTGGGGAGTCACAGAGAAAACTACATGGCAGAGAATAGGGTTGGAGTTTTTTTACTGGAGTTTTTGAGTTGGAGCCCCAGGAAGTAAGCACACAAGAGAAGAACACAGAAGAATAGGGACAGCTCTGTAGACACAGCAGAGGTCCTGGGAAGAGATGTGAGCCTAATAGCCTACAGCTGCAGCTGAGTCCAGAAAGAAACAAGCCCTGGGTTGAGAGACGAGCCTTATACCAGCCTATAGCTGAGATTGGAAAGAGCTTCTTAAGCAGAAGAAGAAGGAGGGCTGGACCCTCGCAGACATCACCTTCCATCTTGCTCCAGCATGTGGCAAGAGACTTTGGTGAGGGAAGTAACTTATGCTTTTTGACCTGGTAACTGTAAGCTTCTACCCCAAATAAATACCCTTTATAAAAAACCAACAGATTTCTGGTACTTTGCATCAGTACTCCTTTGGCTGGCTAATACACATATCAAGTAGGAATTTAGTAGACTGTCTATCTATTTCACTTCTAGGTACCCAATGATCTATTAGTCAACACCATAGGTCTATGCAACTCAGACTCTTTTGATAGCTACTTTAAGTCATCTTTTCATTGTGGTAGCCCTACCCACCTTATCTTTAGCGATTAAGTGCTGCCACTTGGCTTCTGCCAACCTGGGATCTGATCATTCCCATTGCATTTAAGGATCCTCCTTCCATGACAGCAGCTTCCATTGTAATATCTGACCTACAGAGAAGAGCAAATACAGAACTCTTCAGGGAAGATGGAGTTAGTCTCACAAGTGTATTCCTTACAGTCCTGGTGAAAGGTGTGTCCTCTGAACATTCTTAGGGTGGGTAGGAAGATTTTAGATAGTAAATCCATTCTAACATTCCAATCTCTTTAAGCCTTTTGATCCCCTCATCTATAGTATACCAGGGCAATTCTGGCATTTTGACCTCAGGCAATGTTGGCCATCTTTTGGTCCATGTTTCAATCAGTCGCCTCAACAAACTTTTAGAGCCCTTTCTAACCCCTTGAGCTACAACATTGAATTCAGAATCTCTACTTAGTGAACTCATATTAATAAATACAACCTGAGCCAACTTTATATTCCTTCCACCATTATCCTACACACTTAATATCCATTCTAACACATATTACCCTGATTTTTGTCTATATAAATTGTAAAACTCATGCAGTTCTTTTGGATTACAGCATACTTTCTCACGGTCACACTTTGTACTTCACCTTCTGGGGCTTTTTGTGACTTTAGTCTAACTATAGGCCTGGAAGAAAAGAGAGGTGGTGGGGTAAGGAGAAGCATTGCCCCCAGGTATTCCATTGCAGTTTTATCTGGTGACACAGGATTAATCTCTTCAGGTGTATGTTGGATGACTGACTCTTTGGGATAGGTTTGAAGTTGAGTGGCCATCTCCCCAGGGTGCAGAGGAGTTCAGGTGGCTGTCTCCTCAGGGCAGATTGTTACAGGTTTATCTGGCAAAGTCTCAGCAGAATTTAGGACTTCAATGTCCCCACTGCCATCATCATCAACCCATATGTATCCATCCCAATTCTCAGGATTCCACTCTTTTGCAGTCAATGCCCTCACTTTAAAAACAGGTACTCTGCAAGTTGAGATTTTAGTTTCTACTGAAACTCTGCAACTCTCACAATGAGACTTTGGGTCTGTTTTTCAGAGATCTCAAGTCTGCAGCTGGACAAAACAAGATTTTCTTTCAGGGCACACATAGATATTTTCACATCATTTATGTGGCACTTAGGTTGAAAATTTGAAGCCTTCAGCTCACCCCTTTCTTTTGTAACTGTATCCAGCATATTTATCATCACTGTACCTTTTAACTCCACAAGACTCTCTTAAGGTGTTAAAAACAGAGGTTCCAGCAAGATGGCAATGGCTTAGATGGGCACTCCTGAGCTAAAACATGGCTGTGAAGGGGCAAAATCCTACCCGAGGGAGCTGTTTTGGGAACCCACAGAGCAGGAGGCTTCAGGGCATCAATCTGGAGGGAACTGGACAAAGAGATAAAGAGCCCAAGGGAAAACCATGAGTTTCTCACCCCTGTGCCTGGAAACAGTGAGCAGCTAATCCCCGCTCTCAAGGTAAAAAGCCTTTGTGAACTCCCTGACTCCCACCAGCCACCAAGTGGGAGGCAGAATTCTCTGGGAGGAAGAGCGTTCTAGTGAAGGGTGAAGAGGGATTTCCTTTCTGTGGGTTTGGCTACCTAGGCCCCCTTTGAACTTCAGGGAGCATATCAGCTGGCACTGAGGTGGCCCTGGGAAAAGAGGAGAGGGGAATCTGCTCAGGCAGCCTGACAAACACAGCCACCCTAGGAGAGAGGAACTTGGGCAGGGAGAGGGCAGAGACAGGAAACAGACTAGTCCCACACTGAAAACTACCAAAATTCCAACTCCCCTAAGGGAAGCAGGCTGTAGGAAGACTCAATAAGCTTTCAAGGGCCCATTTAGGGTCCCTTGGGAGAAAGAGGGGTATGGAAGAGGATTGAGAGTGGTTTCTTTGTGGTGAGTTTGATCATCAGGGTTCCCTTTGAATCTCAGAAGTGACCTTGCCCTGACCAAGAGAGGGGAGGGGGGATCTACTCACACAGGCTGTCATGCCCAGCTGCCCTGGGAGAGAAAGCAATTAGAATAGAAAGGGGGCAGGGACAGACAGGTGCCTAATCAGCAGGAATCTGGTCAACTGCAAAGACTCTAACCTCCCCGAGGGAAAGTGGGCTGATAGCTTTCTCAAAGCCTAACTTACCCAAGGAGAAAGTTTACTCAGTGGAGAAGTTCCCACCTTGAATATATGAGGTCCCTGGTTCAATTCCCAGCTCTTCTTATAGAAGTAATCCACTGGGCTATTAGGTGTCCAGCTGATAATTTAGGACAGGAAACATATAGACATTCTTTTTGTATTAGCTTTTCTTGGATCTCATATTTTTCTTTTAAAAACTTCCTTTTTTTTTCAATTTAAATTAGTTTACTCACTAAAACCTGGTTCAAAACCTGCAGAGGGCAGGCTGCAGGGTAATTGATTGATGAACACGAGCACCCTGAGACACTCCTAAGGCTGTTTTTCCATGGTTCTCATTTGTTTGCTTGTTTGTTTTTTTGTTTTTTGTTCTTTTATTTTTCTTTTTTATCCTCTTTCTCCCCCTACCTTTTTTTTGTTAATTAGCTGCTACTCTGTTGTTTCTTCTTTGTCATGTTTCCCCTTCCTTTGTTTCCTTTTTCTGTTTTTTGTTTACCAATTTTGTCTACCTACACTATTTCTTTTCCTTCTTTCATCTTTCTCTCTTCTGCTTTCTGTTGTTTTTCTTTCATTCCACCTCTTTTTGTTTGGTTTTCCATATTTTTTTTTGTTATTTCTCTCTCCTTTTTTCTGTTTTCATTCTTCTTTTACTTTTTTTTTTTCTCTTCCCCTCTCTTATCATTCTGGCCTTTTAATTCATTCTATATATTTTTCTCTATTAGGTTTCTCATTTTATTGTTTGTATTCCACTGCACTTCTTATTCCTCTGCACTTCTTACTTGAGTTAATTATTCATTTTCCTAGGTCTTATCTGCACAGTTCTTCTTCTACCTTTTACTATTATTATTACTATTATCCTTTTTCTCTTCATAATTCTTTCATTTTCTCTGACATTAATTTTTTTTCCAAGGGAACATAGACAACAGCAAGGAAATGGAATAAGAGGAATGAAGTGTCAAAGTGAAAACTTAACCACACACACAAATAAACCCTAGATTAGAAAGAGAAGCTAATCAACTGAAAAAAACCCATCAAGATAAACTGATGCCTAGTCACCCACAAAAAATTACAACCTAAACTAAGAAACAGGAAAACATGGCCCAGTCCAATGAACCAACTAAAAAACAGGAGATGCAGAACATGGAACAACTAATCAGAGATGCCCAAACAAATATCATGAATCAACTTAATGAAGTGAAGGAAGAGATTAAGGATATTAACAAGACACTGGGAGAACACAGTTAAGAAATTATAAACATACATAAAAAGATAACAGATACAATGGTGATAAATGGCACAATACAGGAAGTCAAAAAACAATGAAAGCACATAACAGTAACAGCAGATTTGAACATGCAGAGGAAAGAATCAGCAATGTGGAAGACAGTACAGCTGAAATCAAACAGATAGTAGAACAGATAGATAAAAAGATAGAAAAATTCCAGCAGGGACTCCAGGATTTGAATGACAACATGAAATGCACAAACATATGCCTTATAGGCATCCCAGAGGGAGAAGAGAAGGGAAAGGGGACAGAAGGTGTGTTAGAGGAAATAATGGCTGAAACCTTCCCAAACCTATTAAAGGACATGGATTTACATGTCCAGGAAGCACAGTGCAATCCAAACAGTATAAATCCTAACAAGCCTACTCCGGGACATATACTTGTCAAATTGTCCAATGCTCAAGACAAAGAGAGAAAACTGAAAGAAGCAAGAGAAAAGAGGTCCATCACACAAAAGGGAAGCTCTATAAGATTAAGTGATGATTTCTCATCTGAAACCATGAAAGGCAAGAAGGTAGTCGTATGACATAGTTAAGGTGCTAAAAGAAAAAAAAAATTACAGCCAAGAATTCTCTGTCCAGCAAAACTGGCATTCAAAATTGAGGGAGAGTTCAAAATATTCACAGATAAACAGAAATTAAGAGATTATGTCAATAAGAAACCTGCACCTCAAGAAATACTAAAGGGAGTTTTGCAGGTTGAAAGGAAAAAACAGGAGAGAGAGTATGTAAGAACAACTAAAAAAATAAGAATAGAAATAAAAACAACATACGGCATACATAAACCAAAAGAAAATATGGCTAATGTAATTCCTTGACAATAATAACATTGAACATTAATGGATTAAACTCTCCAGTCAAGAGACACAGATTGGCAGAATGGATAAGAAAATATGACCCATCTCTATGCTGTCTACAAGAAACCCACCTTAGATCCAGGGATGCAAGGAGGCTGAAAGTAAGTATTTAGAAAACAACTTTACAAGCAAACAATAACCAAAAAAGGGCAGGAGTAGCTATACTAATACCAGCCAAAGTAGACTTTAAATGCAAACTATTGTAAGAGACAAAGATGGACACTATATAGTAACAAAAGAGGTAATCTATCAAGAAGAGAAAATAATCACAAACATTTTTGCACCTAATCAGGGTGCCTCAAAGGTGTTAAAAACATTGTCACCCAGAGCTTTGCCTCTTATAAGAATGGACACAGTCATATCTAGTGGCGATATTTTGCATTCCTCTATTGCCAGCTCATACTATGGACTATTAGTAGCCTCTTGATTATTGGAAACAGAGCCATGAATGCCCTTTAATCTAATCAGAGTAGAGATCTCAGAACCAATTCAGAAATTCCATATTTAAGAATCTCTTTCTCAAGAAGCACTTCTGGTACCAAGTTATATTAATCAGGGTTCTCTAAGGAAACAGAACAGACAGAATATCTGTAAATAGTATGAGATTTTATAAAATTGTCTCACATGACTGTGGGGATGCAGAAGTCCAAATTTCATAGAGCAGCTGCAACCCAGGGACTCTGAGGAAGGATCTTGATGAGTTCTCCAGGAGACATTGAATTTTCTAAAGTAGAAATGGACATTCTCTTTCTAAATGCTGAAATCACCTCTCATTTTCAGGCCTTCAACTGATAGAATGAGACTTCATTCACTGCTCATGGCAATGCCCTTAATTGATTACATATGTAATCAGCCATATATGCAATCAATTACTGATGATTAAAGTCCATGAAATGCTCTAGTATTACAATTACTCAGTGCTTGCCTGACTAAACAACTGGGCACTATTACCTGGCCAAGTTGACACATTAGCCTAAACATCACAAGCCCTATTAAAATTGTACTGAGAATTGTTGTATCCTCTTACAAGCCTGATCTCATTTCCTCCATATTACTCACCTTCCTTCCAAACTAAATTTCTACTGAGTTAGTTTTCCCTGAAGGGAACACTTTATTCTGTAACTGACTCAATGGTCCAGAGTAATTTTGAACTGCTTTTCAGAATAAAAATTTATAGATAATTTTAAAATATTTTTACTACCACAAACACTGTGGGTCACCTGGTATTTATTAGTGATGTATAGTCCACTGGTTTTGAGCTAAATCTACTGGTTCAGAAGAATTTCAGTCTTTTTCAACTTTCCTGAGCAATAGAGTCTAGATGCAACATGAATTGTCTTTGCTATCTTTTGTTTCAAGTCCTATCTTTCCACCCTCACCCTATCTTCAGTTGATGAGGACAATTTTAATATTAACTTCAGCATCAGCTCATGTTTTTATTTCCTTTGATGGAATAGGAGAAAGCCCAATATATTCCCAAATTGAATATGCTGGACTTTCCTGTCCACATCACTGCAGTTTCAAGTTTCAACCTTAACTTTTTGAATTCTCTCTCTCTC
>JAQZBX010041752.1:0-22245 GCA_029593785.1 Cabassous unicinctus | reverse complement strand
AAAAAAAGAAACAACTCAATTTATAATGGCATCCCAATTAAGAAAATACTTAGGAATAAATTTAAGAAAAGAAGTACAAAACTGTACATTGAGAAAGATAAACCAATGTTGAAGTATTTAATAATACCTTATAAATAGAGGGGGATACCATGATCATGGATTGGAGGACTCAGTATTGGAAAGATGGTATTTCTTCCCAAATCAATCCAAAGATTCAACACACTCCAGCAAGCTTTTTATAGAAAGTGACAGAAATAGCCATGAGAAGATAATGGTTTGAACGGGTGATGGATACATGGCAGTTCATTAAACAATTTCCTTTAGGTTTTGTGTATGTTTGAAAATACCCATAAGAAAGTATTTTCTGTTTGTTTGTTTGTTTTTAAAAAAGTATACTAGAGGAAAGAAAAAATTAACAGCAAATTCCAGGGCTCCCTCGCCACCTTCTGCCCACATCACACACCACAGGCTGCAGGCTGGTCCTTGCTAGCGTCCACGTGGACTGGCAGGTGGACGGGCAAATGACGAGAGTGGACACACAGACTGGCGAGGGAAGAGTGCACGGGAGACACAGGCACGAGCTGCTGTGGCGCCCGTGGTCCAGTCCATCACCAGGCCCAAGTCCACGGCAACTTTCAGCAACACCACAGCTGCACATGCCAATCTCTTAACGACCCACGTTGGTCACGTACGTGGAACCGAGCTAAGTACAAGCCGGTGGCGCTCCAAGACCAAAGCATCCGGGTCTTTCTGGCTTATGGTCTTGACTTTTCATCTTCACTGTCGAGCCCCACCCCATCCTGTCCCAAACACCTGCACCTTCCTTTCCCTTTTCAGCTCCCAAGTGCACACTATAAACAATGGGCCAAAAGAGAAAGTAAGCCCTGTTTTAGTTTCCTTCCAAATATTTGGTGCTTTCCAAGTTTATTCCTTTCCTCACAATGGAAACAATGCTTGACATTCATGAGCACCACTCCTCTCCCTAAGACCCTCACCGCAAGGCCAGCACGACGTGGGCAGGGCAGGCGTTAAGTCTTACAGAGTGGCAGGACCCGTATGTCCCCCAGCAGCCCCCCGCCTCCCCCAGCCTCCCACCCAGGCCCATGCTAGAGCAAGTGGGTGGCTGTCCACTGCCTGCTGCTGCGGCTTAAAGCCCAGGGGTGCCTCCTGGCAACAGAGAGAGGCTCCCTGTTCTAGGGTGGGGTAAGAATTTGCCTGAAAAGACTGTGAAGGGCAACTGGGGAAGTTTTCTCTACATCTCATTACGGAACCCCAAAAAAAAACAACTTGTAAACCCATGCCATCCTAAAGCTTTAAGGAGTATTAAATAGCGCTACTAGAAATAGTCCATGAACCTTTGTCTGGGGGGAAAAAAACCGTGGCTTCTTCATCTTGACCTATGTCTACAGACCTCCTTTCACCCCTCGTCTAAATTCACTCTTCTCTCTTCTCTCCCTGTCTACAGCAAGTTTCACTTTTTAATGAGATGGACCATAAGTCCACTGCCACTTCCATGAGAACCAGGAAAAAGGTTAATATCCCATTCTTGAGAATAACAAAGAACTCATATCAAAAACTTAGCTTTGAAAGATTCCCATTTGTAGGCACAAGCAAGATCTCATACATGTCCATCCGTCTTTCTCATTTACAACCTATTCAAAGAACGGATTTACTTTTCCATAAATTTCCATTTTCTCTAGATGAAGGAAAGATTTATTACTTTAAAGCAAATGCAGCTTCACTATCACTTATCTTTTACACAATTAAAGTGCAAGTCATCATCTGAGACAGAATTAGAGAAAATTGCTGCTGGTGCCCAGCTATTATGAAAGAGTGTTAAGAACTGAAGTGACAACTTTTAAAAAATCATTAGAATAAGGAATTGGGAGAAGGGTGAGAAAAAGCGCATCCCAAAGTAGAAACAAGAGCTGCTGCCTGAAGCACAGGGCTTTTCAAAAATGGATTTGGAAACAGATTGAAATCATATTTATAACCAACACTACTGCACAGGCCCGGTAAAACACTGGTTTTTCAAACCCTTCCTCTTGTACTATGGCTGCCTCTGGGTGGGCCAAGCACGCGGCTTCCTCACCCGGGCGTCTGACAATGGACCTAACCTAACCCTGGACGTGCAGACCACAAGCCACGCGGGCCAGGGAGACGCTGGGCCAAAGCCCGAGAGGTATCGAGTTGAGACGGTTCTGGCCCCACTAGGTTTTCCTTCCCAGGCAGCCGAGCCAACGTCAAGGCTGACTGTTCCCGGGTGACCCGCGCATCCCAGGCAGTGCTAGTTTATCGTCTGTCCTACACAGAACGCGACCCCCTGCAGGAAGTCCCCAAACCACCGCCGCCTCCAGGGGGACCCTCTGGAGGTCATTCAGGGCGGCGAGAAGCAGCCACCACCCCAGACGCACGCAAATATTTACTTTGTGAATCTGCATGGCTACTAAGGCAGCAGGATGGAACCACTGGCCATTTTTCTGGGATCGGTTAACTCGACAGGTGCGCTTTTGGTGAAAAACTGATGCCTTCTTTAATTAAATGTCCTGGAGGGGAAAAAACTATCAAGAATTCCCCCCCCCCTTTTTTCTTTTGGGATTTGAAGATCTTTAAACAAAAAGAGCTTTTCTACCAGTGAGGAAAGCAAAGTCTTTCAAAATTATGATTTATGATTTAAGGAGCTTAACAAGAAACAGTGAATGCTAAGCTCACATCCAATCAGAGGCGGCGCACAGTCAGGATTATGTCTGTGGTCAGTTCCCCTCACTCACGTGCCTTGAACGTGCATTCCCACCAACTAGGGTAACTCATACATGTAATGGCTTTTAACTGTCTCTGTAGTTTTTCTGTTAACAAAAGCGATGCATGCCTTGTAGAAAACTGAATACAGGGCAAGTCCCTCGAATCTCACACCCAGCAATCACTCCACAGATCTGCACATGTCCTTCAAGGCAGGTACTAAAAACACATACTCTCACATCTATCTTTTTTATGGAAAATGAGACCGCATTTTACATATGGCAGAGCTGCTTGCTTTTTCCAAGTCACACTACAAAATGGCGCTGGGGCTCCTGCTGATACACAGCAACCCACCCCGTCCTTATAAATGTCTTCAAGGAGTCCGCTGTGCGGATGGACCGTCGTTTACCTGGGCAGTAGTCACGTGACAGATACTCAAACTATTTCGGAAATTCCCGTTAGTACAAATAAGGTGGTAACAATGATCCTCGCACGTGCACCTCTCCTCGCTCCTGCGCGTGTTTCCACAGGATGCGCTCCTGACGTGGCGTGCGCACGTCCAATGCCCTGCAAGGAGGCTGTCTCCACTTGCACCCCAAGGCCTATCCTCCTTACACCCTCACCAACCATGACAAGTTAACCGCTTTCATTTCATTCTGACCTCAGTCTGTTTCTCTGATGATCAGGGAGGTTGTGCATTTAGACTTCCGTGTGCCTAGCTGTGTGACCTTGGGAAGTCATCTTTCTTTGTTGTAAAATGGGGCTAAGGCGGCTTGTGGAGACTAACTGACATCAGGCACACCGGGCACTTAGCACAGAAGTGGCACACAGCAAGGACTTAGCAAAGGTTTGTTGAACAATTAATAAATACCGTATTTTATCGGGCTGACATGCTGAAGTTTCCTCAGCAAGCACCTGTGGGTGGGAATTTGGGTGCTGCTCAATCCTTGCTACTATCAAGGGCACCATCTGTGTGTGAATCGCTCTGTTTTGCTTTAGGATCATTTTCTAAGGTGTTCCCCCAGGATCTGAGGAGTGTTAAGTTCTTGCTACTGCTTTTCTGAACCAACAATAATACGTCATCTATCAAGTTCTCGTCTGTTCTTTAACTGCTAATAAAAATATTTTTTTTCCATATAATTCACTATTTGTATTCTGGAAAACAACTTTTTATCAGTTAAAATTTTTAGGTATATATTTTCTCCAAACCATGACCTGCAAAAGAACTTCTTTCAAAAGTGTTAACTGAGGAGCTTTATTTGGTGCATTTTAACACAACCGGCAACTGGTAAGTGAAAAATACAGACTGTCATCTTGTTGGGCTCTATGAAATTCTGCACTTGGTATTTAGTGTGTACTCTGCCTTCATTACTTCTGGCACAATGTCCTGCCTTAGCACTCGATTGCATTCTTTTCTTTCCTGTTCATTAGGCTTTAATGCTGAGGACTGCACAAGGGTAGAATATATTACCTTTTTATATTAAATAAATTAATTTAAATATTACCTTTTTAAATTAAATAATTAAATAGGCAAACCATTTCCTTAAGTTGATGGCCAAATGTTAAAATGTTATTTTTCATATCATTTATAATCTTGTCGCAGCCCACTTAACGAAGTTTGGTTAGATTTCAGTGAAAATTATCTTCCAGAGTAGTTTGTTGGTTTTTTTCCCTGGGATGCGGGTAACTTTACTATAATTACTATGTTTGGTGCAGAATTTCATGCCGATGAGGTGTGCCAGCAGTGTGGTGATTTAAACGTATTTAAACACAAAGGAGGGACGCACAGACTTGCTGCTGCTTAGATCACTGCAGCTTCTAGGACCCAGTTTCTTTCACTGACTTCAAAACAAACAAAAAAATTTAAAAATTTAAAAAGTTGTGCCTGAAAAAAAAAAGTATTAACTGAAATTTTGGGCAACTTATATATTTATAAATAAATAAACACATTCTTTTATATGTGACTTTACTAATAAAGAATTAGACATGAATGAAAAGTTTCAAAAGAATATTATCTCATAAATCCCACATTATTTCTGAGCGCAACTAAATTTTTGAAAGAAAAAAAAAGAGGTTAATTTTATAAAGTTGGAAAGAGTGTCACCCCTACCTTAATAACAAGTAAAACCAAGATAACTACAAGATTACAACTTTTCTTGAATCCAACAGAAAAGCGAGGTCAAAAGACAACCAAGTAGCCTGAGTCCAAGGAGGGCAGCGCTGTCCCACACAAGGAGAGAAGGACGCAGGGACCGTCCCAGCTGGGGCAGAGAGCAGACGGGGGCATGGCCGCCATCCGAGCCTCCAGCAGGCCGCTGAATGAGCAGACTGAAAATTAGAGCAGAGAGATGGAGAATATCAGAAAATCAAAGAGAAAGGATAGAAATAAAAGACACAGCACCAGAGATGCAGAACTCCTTCAGCAGGCTTCCTGATGGACTCAGCACGGCTGAGGTCAGAATCAGGGAAGTCAAGACCAGGTCCACGGAATCTTGGAGACAAAAGAAACAACAGAACAGAAGGAAATATTTGAGATAATGGCCAAGCATTTTTCAAGCACAATGGAAGACATCAAACCACAGATCCAAGAAGCACAAAGGACACCAAACAAAAAGAGTTCCAGAAATGGGAGGGGGGGGGGGAAGGAGAGATGGAGGGAGGGAGGGGAGAAAAAGAAAAGAAATGGAAAGGAAAAGAAAGAAAACTAAAGAAAAGAAAAAAATGGCAAATAAACATAAAATTCTTTATTTTTCTTATTTTTAATCATTCTAAAACTGCACCAGTACAGAAGTAGCTATTTAAATTTAATTGAAATAAAATTTAAAATTCAGTTCCTGCATCACAATTTTCAGCACTCAGCCGCATGTGGCTAGCGGCTACCATTCTGTACAATGCAGACATAAAATATCTCCACCATCACAGAAAGTTCAATTGGACAGCACTGCTCTGAAAGATAACTGACAGTCTAAAGCAAAAATGATAAAAATGTATTATGGAGTTTATAACATCTGTAAAATGCATTATTGTGGTAATAATAGCACAAATAACTCTTATAGGGTTCTTATGCAATAAGTCAAATGGTCTAATAGTATTTGAAGGTAAACTGGGATAAGTAAAAGCAGTATATTGTAAACCTTGGGGCAGTTCCTAAAAAAATTTTAGAAAAACACGTATAACTAATAAGTCAATAGGGGACATAAAGATGGAATCATAAAAAAATACTCAATAAAAAGAAGGTAAAAAGAGGGGAAAAGGAATGAAGAACACACAGGACTAGGAAAAATACCTATTCCAAAAGCCAGGCTGTACAACTAAAAAGGTTGAATTTGACAATATTCAGATTGTGCCTCACAAAATCTGACTTTGTTATTTTTGATGAAAGGGGAGAAAAAATCACAGAATCTTTATCCTGATAAATGAATTAAGCCCCAAAGCAGAGGTATAAGATTTAACACATTATTTTACTATGATATGTACAGAATCATTTAACTCTGAAAAGTGCTGGGCTGTCTTAGCAGCTGCAGAATTCCCAAGAAGGCTGCAGGCAGAGGCGTCCCTTGCTTTAAAATGGGGTGAGGGGGCGTCGTCACCATTAACTGAGAGATGCCTCAGGAAACGCTGGTGAAGGAGCAAAGCAAGGTGTAGAAAGGTCAAGGAACTTGTTAGTGATAACACCAGTAAGCGGGAAAGCGAGGATTTAACTAGGGTCCAGCACTATCTAGCCCCCCTTAACCACGATGCTAAATTCAACAGGATTCTGGGTCTGGAGAACGTGAACCGGTCGCCAGTGCGCGCTCAGAGCCGGGCAGGGGGGCTTTCACCCTATTCTTTGGCCGTTACCGTCACTGGAAATGCCTGTGTGATTAAAACTTGGCCAAACTCAATACTGTGTGTGCCCTGGTGGTCCTAATAAGATACCAAGTTATTAGCTGATGAAACAAGACACGAGATTGGGGACAGATGCATCAACACAGGTGCACGTGGGCGGCCGCCGGGAGGCGCTGGCTGGGTGCTGGACATCCCCGATGCGGACACACAGAGGAGTGGACGCTGACCCCCGCCCCGTCTCCTGCACCACCCCCCCTCAGCCAAGGACACTGAAAGAAAGTGTGCCAGCAAACTGTCGACAGAGAGAAAGGTTAAAGCGGGGGAACAAGTTAAATATTATTTTATAAGGTATGCTAGAAACTGACAAATGCCTTCGTAAAACCCTTGGACTTTCCAGAACCGCCCTACGTGGGAGATCAGCAAAGTGAGCCCAAGATCACACTGCCGATGTCCAGAAGCAAGCAACAAAAATTCACTGTTAATATTGTTCATACAGTTTAAAGAAAATGAGGATAGAGACTATTTTGAGTATTGTTAATCCTACACTTAATTGCACTTGTTTGAATCCCTAAATTAATTTTTTAAAGATTTATTTATTTACTTTTATCCATTTCTAAACCTCCCCCCACGCCCCCAGTTTTTGCTGTTTCTGTGTCCATTCGCTGGGCAACTCTCTGTGTCCATTTCCTGCCCCCTCTTCTCATCCTTCTCCTCCTGTCTTCACTGGGATTCGATCCTCGGAACCTCCGATGAGGGAGAGAGGCGTTCTGCCACCTGCGCCACCTTAGTTCCTGGTTTTTCGGCGCGTCTCTTCTTGGCTCTCCCTTGTGTCACTCTCCTGTTACGTCATCATCTTGCTGCGAGGCTCGGCAGGGCCTGGCAGCCCGTGCGCCTTCTGTATTTTTCTTTATTTTACCAGGAGGTCCCGGGGATTGAACACAGGTCCCTCCATACGGGAGATGGATGCCCAACCATTTGAGCCACATCTGCGCCCCCAAATTAAATTTTTTAAACCCAAGAGGAGCATTAACTTATAGTGTAGGTGATGAGGGGAGACTGGCTATATTTCATGAAATCGACGATCATGTAAATACTGAGTACGGCTTCGCGCCACAGAAACGTCAAACGTGGCCCCTGAAAGCTCAGAGGCCAGCAAAGGAAACACAATCACAACTGCCGGACAAGGCGAGGGGAACTAACCTGGGTGTGAACGCGGAGGAGGGACCCCTACTCTGCAGAGGGGGCGGGAGGCTTTGAAGAAGAAGGTGTCAGAGGTGGTTCTCGGGGAGCAGGGCTTCACCCCACATGAGGCCTGGCTAGTGAGAGCACTGCGCATTGGGGAGAAACGCAGATGGAGGTTTTTGGAGAAAGTGGTGAGTTCTCCTATCATGCTGAAATACAGGCTCCAAAGCACAAAGCGGTGAGTCCTACGCGGAGCAGAACTGCATTAACGTGGAGCAGAACTGGAATTAGAGCCCAAGGCCCTCAAGCGGGAGATGCTCAGTTGCTGATCTGTGCAGCTCTGTGAGAAAAGCAAATCAGAGCCAAAAACAAAAGTCAAACTCAGGATTCAAGTAGTAAATGATGTGCAGTCACATTCGGCAAAACAAGAGATTTAGGTTTTGCATCTTTTCTGTGTAAAAACCAAAAGCTCCGATTTTCTACCTCCCATTCGGTCTGCTCACATCACCCACCAGCTTGTGCACACAGAGAGGATGAATGATTTACCTTGCAGACGAGAAAATAGCAAGCTTTCACCTCCGTGGTCTCGCGATATCACGACAACGGGGCAGAGGTGAGGACACTGGGGATTTAGGAAGAGAAGACCTGGAACGGCACAGGAAAGGGAGAGACATATCGAGGCCCCTGGAACCACCTGACTGATAAGAGATACACCGTCAAATTAAGGAGATGGTTATTAAAAAGCTTCAAAAAGATCCAAATGGCAGCAATAAATAAGATAGGCAGGCTTCCTCCTAGCTAGATAATATACTTTCCATGGCTTGTGTGTGGAAAAGCTATTCCAATGGACTGGATTAGGGAGTATAAGATGAAGACAAAATACAAGCCTTATTTAGGGAAGTTGTATCATTTTGTTCAAAACACTCAAGATCACAGCTGTGGGGTAGCATAAGCTCATCTGATTCCAGAAAAAGTCATTTTTGTATAGGAGAGAGGCTCAGGGTATGCGTTGTTTCTGCTCCGCCATGGGGCCTTCTGGCTGCGGGAGAGCAAACGCCCTTCCCAAAGTCCCAAGAGTTAAATGACAGTTCAGCCAGCAATGAGCACTTAAAAAGGAGCCAGCGTTTCCTTTAGTATGATTATTTCCTGCACTTCCCATCACCCTTTTCTTTTCTAAGGAGGGGTAAAACACATGGGTACATGCACATAAGAACTGGAGAATCAAATATTACTATAATTCTAAGGGGAGAAAATGCGTATGTCAGCCTTTACATTTCAGTTCAATAAAAAGTATAATAAAGACTGAAAAGTTAGAGATTTTAAATTTATATGATTCTCTACCGGGAGACTCTAATACAATCTGATTTTTAAAATTCAGACCCGATAAGCATTCAATTAGGTTGTCATTTTAAAAGCATACAATTTTCAGCTTCACAGTTTCTTATAAAGTTAAATGCATACTCACCAAACAACCCAGTAATTCCACTTCCGTGTATTTTATCCGAGAGCTATGAAAACACATGTCCACCAAAGACTTTGAATGTTCATAAAAGCCAAAAACTGGAAACAACCTTAACGTCCATCAATTGATGGACTTAAAGAAAAAAGTGATATATCCACACAAAGATTACATACAACACAGTGAACCCTATTGTAAAGGATGAGCTACAGTTAACAGCACAATTTTCAAAATGTTCTTTCATGAATTGTAGCAAATTTCATGAATTGCCCACTAATGGAAGATGGTAATAATAGGATGGTAAATGGGAACTCTATATTTTATGCATGGTTTTTCTGTACACCTACAACTTCCATAATAAAAAAAAATGAACGAATGTAAACCTAATGACCAATACAAACATGGTAACTTAAAAAAATATACCATTGGGCAATAAAAAGGAATGAACTACTGATACATGCAAAGACAGATGAATGTCAAAAGTTCCCATTTATATGACATTCTACAAAAGGCAAAATGATAGTGACAAAAGCAGATCACGGGGCCATTACCAGGGTTGGGGAAGGGAACGGCTGCAACAGGGCAGAGGGAACTCTAGGGGGCAATGGAAAAGCTCTATATCTCGACTTTGGTGGCAGTTAACGTAACTACACGTTTGTTAAAACTCACCAAACTTAAAATGGGTGAATTGTATTGTGTGCAAATTTTAACTCAATAAAGCTGATTTTTAAAAACTGACAGCTTTCCTATGTATCAGCAGTAGTTAGAAAAGATGATGGGGAAAAGACCCTATTAATATTAGCAATGAAAAATATTAAAACTTAAGAATAAATTTAAGAAATAGGTAAAAGCTCAAAAAAAATAAAAACTACAAAACTTTACTGAGTATAAGTGGAGAGACAGCCCAGCTTGCAGGATGAAAACAGTCAAAATTGTAAAGACATCAAATTAATCTATAACCTGACAATGTAAGCAAACAATAAGTCTAACTTTTATCTGGAAGAATAAATGTAAAGAAAACATAAAGAATAAAGGACCTATAAGAAAAGGCTCACATACAAATTAGAACTCAGTACAGGATATAAGAGGACTTTTCAATCAATGGATAAAGTTGGATTATTTGATAAATGGTATATAAAAACTGCCTCACCACTTGGATCACCCATACCTCACACTAAAATAAATGTATTTGGATAAAGACATAAGTATATTAAAAAAAGAAAAAACATAAAAGCACTTGAAGAAAATATAAGTTAGTATTTTATATAATCCTTGTGTGGGAAAGGCTTTTCTAACCATGTCACCAAAAGTAGAAACTATTAAAAAAAATGATAAATACACATAATAAAAATGTCAGGATTGAAAGGCAAATTACAAACTGGAGAAATTTTTACAACACATATGGAAGACAAACATTTAAGATCCTTATTAAATAAAGAGCGTTTACAAATCAATAAGGAAAAGACACAAACACTCTGATTCACAGGCAACTCATGAAAGAAATAAAAAGAGCAACATACAAAAAAAGGGTTGAGACTCATTAGTAATTACCAATAAGGAAGTTCACTACAGTGCTATAATTTTTAATACTGTATTTCATCAAATCTATGATGCCAGTGAGTGTGAGTTACATCATTATTTTATGTTCCATTACAAAAGAAAAAGAAAGTTCTGCCAACTAAACGATACACCATCAATTGTAAGACGAGTCCTGACTTGAGAGCTGGTGGAAAATGTGCATCTTAAAATCATAATACATAGTAATGCAAAATTGGAAGCCATCTAAATTTCCAACAAGGGGGAGTTCCTGAATAAATTACAGTACATCCCTAAAATAAGGTAATACCATCATTTATTTTAATACAGATGTATAAACAGATTAACTGTGGAAAGATGTCTGTGATCAAATGGGTGAAAAAGAAGATCATAAATACTATGTTCGACATGATTCCATTTATGATAACATATATGTACATATGCACAATGATATCTACATACACACTGAGAAAGTCTAACAGCCGTACATCAAAATGTTCACGATGTTTATCTCTGGGTGGTAAGCATTTTCTATCTTCTTTTTGCTTATCTGTCTTTTCTAAAAATTGGACCATAAACATCTTCTATTTTCATAATAAAAAAATTAATTAAAATAATATGTTCCCTCTCCACTCTGTCTAAACATGGAGCTTCAAAAGGCACAGATTCCTTAGCGCTGCATCATTTATAAGGGGAAAAACACTTGAAACAATCCAAAAGCACAAACAGGAAATGGTTAAACAAATTATGGTACATTAATTCAGAGGAACATTCTCCTTACAAGTAAAAATATATGAATTATGTAGATGCCTAGAAAAATCTACATAAATTATAAAGAGGAAATCAACACACAAATTGGTTCACATCATTTTCAACCAAGAAAAAATTACTGTCTTACGTAAGAACATGAAGAGATTACAAAGCCTTTTACGAGGGGTTTGTCACATACGGTAATAGGCTTCATGTAATTATTTGTCGTTTGACCTTTTAATCAATCGTTCATATAAAATTAGTTAAATAGAGATGATAAAAAAATTGTAAAAACCTGCTTTCTGAACATCGGCAGTGTCCTAAAGGCCTCTAACAGAAACTCTTTTTGGCATGTTGTTAGGATGAGTTTACACTCCAGAAACATTCCACGTGGCACCAAAAGGCCAATAGAAAGCACTTCCTAAAGCCCTGTCTGAAATCACCGTTTTGTTTTTCAATAACCTGTTCAACAAAAAAAAGGGAATCTCACCTAGAAATGCGTCTGATGCAGTGAAATGCAACAAGGAGTCGCCTTGGTGTCTCGGTGTGCTTTCTGCTACTTTCTGGTTAAGGAAAACATTTACAAGTTTGTAAAAACAAGGAACTAAAATTAGATAGATGAGAGCTAAATCTTAACTCACAGTAGGAAAAACATTAATTTTAAAACAGAAATATTTATAAATCTGTGCTTTATGAGAAAGGAAGAAGCAAATGCGTGTCTGTGGGAGAGCCCGAGGAAGGGACTGGGAGGGCTGGGAGAAGAAGACGCTTCCACTGTTCCAGGAACTGCTGGCACTTCCCAAGTTCTCTCTCACAGGGAACAGCTCAGATCTTATAACTACACAGGATTTGAGAAATCTGCTCGCTGTGCATTAAAGAGAAAGTTATCAACAGCTCGCAGCAGACCATAAACCCATGCCCACCTCCTGCAGGCAGTCCTACACCAGGGGCGCCCTGTGCCCTGGCCACGTCCCCGTTCCTGCCGATGCTTCCCAGAGCCCCAGACCCAAGTCTAAGAAGTGGGCTTGCTCTTAAGGCTGCAGGTGAGGTTTTCCTAAAAAGACCCATTAGTGAAATCTCAGCGCTTGAACAGGCGGCTCAGAAAGGAGTAAGTCTCTTAAACACGTAACACCCACTTTAATCTTGACGTTCATCGCGCTGCTCAGAAACCCTTCTAAGTGCTTCACCTCCCACCACGTCAAGACTAAATGTCTTCCTTTCATTCATTCACACCCACACGCTCGACACCAAGCACCTGCTTGAGCCGGCAGCCTGGTCGGGGAGGAGGGCAGCTGGGTCTGGGGTGGGGTCCTCAGCTGGAAAGGGCCGGGAGAGCAGAGGGGACCCCCAGCAGGGAGGCCGCCCTGTGGGTGTGCTGGTGGGGATGGGGCTTCTGGGGGTGAGAAGAGATTTTGCCAGGCGTGAGGAGGACGTCCCGGGGCACGGAGGAGAGCCACGCAACGGCGGAGGCGCGGCGCCCTGCAGCCTCGCAAGCGTCCCCCCAGGAACAAGCGCCCACGTTCTCATTTTAAAAACACCCCGCGTCGCCGCGAAAGCCACAGCCGCTGGCCCTTGGCATCCCAAAGCGCCCATCTCTTTCTTCGTGCCCCGCTTCCACTCGAGAAGCCTGACTGCTGGGGGTCTGCGTCCCCCGTGCTCAGGAAGGAGGGTCGCTCTGTCACGCGGCCCCCTCCTCTGCCAGCGACAGGGAGGCACGGCACACGGCCCCGTCCTGCCCAGAGGGGCCGGAGGGAGGTCAGCTCAGGAGGCCTGGCACCAGGCGACGGGGCCTCTTCCTTCATGGGCGGCATCCTGCCACCTGGAGGGCTGCAGCCCCTGGGACCACCAGGGGACAACGTCTCCCACAGGCCGGGGCGGCAGAGAGCAGGCAAAAGCACCTGTGTCCTTGAAAATGGCACTGAACCTCTAAATCAATCAGCCCTGGAACTGCCACGCTTGTTATGGGAGACACTTTTCATTTAAGCTACTTTTAGCTAGGCCTTCATTAACCTGTGGTCAAAGTGCACTCACCATGTGCTTATCTTGTCGAAACAGTCAATCTTGAGAAAAATCACCAATGCATACGTTTTACATTTGCGGTTTGTGTTTGATACAAAAATAAATGTCTTCACATTAGGATGGCTATAATTAAAAAGTCAGGGGGAGCAGATGTGGCTCAAGCCCTTGAGCGCCTGCTTCCCACATGGGAGGTCCCGGGTTGGGTTCTGGTGCCTCCTAAAAACAAAAAAACAAACAAAAAGCAAACAAACGAAAAAACCAACTCAGGGAAGCCCATGTGGCTCAGCAGTTGAGCACCGGCTTCCCACATACGAGGTCCCAGGTTCAAGCCCCAGCCCCGTTACCTCAAATGAAAAAAAAAAAGTCAGGTAAGTGCTGGTGAGGATGTGGAGATACTAGAGGACCCCTCATCCACTGCTAGTGGGGATGTAAAATGGGGCAGCTCCCTGACAAAAAGCCACAGACTGTATGCGTCCATTTATATGAAATGGCCAGAAGAGGCAAATCCCTAGAAATGGAGAGTGTATTAGTGGTTGCCAAGGGCTGGGGCCATGGGGGATTAGGGGTGACGGCTAACGCGTACAGGATTTCTTTTTTATTATTGTGGTAACATATATACAACATAAAACTTCCTATTTTAACCACTTTTGAGCACGCAATTCAGTGGCATTCGTCACATTCACAGTGCTGTGCTACCATCACCACCCTCCATTACCTAAACTTGCCATCCCCCCAAACTGAAAGCCTGTGCCCATCAAGCAGACTCCCCTTCCCATCCCCACCCCCACCCCGGCCCTGGCAGCCTGCACTCTACTTCCTGTCTCTATGAATTTGCACAATCTAGTTTTCTCCTATCAGTGAAGTCACACAGTATCTTCCCTTTTGTGTCTAGCTTCTTTCACTCAGCGTAATGCCTTCAAGGTCCATCATGTTATATCGCATGTATCAGAACGTCATTCCTTTCCACACTGAGTAATAGTCCACTGTGGGAGAGACCACAGTTTCTTTATCCTTCGTCTGCTGATGGGACACTTGGGTCCCTTCTACCTTTTCGCTGTTGAGACTAATGCTGCAGTAAATATCTGTTTGAGTCCCTGTTTTCAATTCTCTGGGGTACATGCCTAGAAGTGGGACTGCTGGTCACATGGTAATTCTATGTTGAACTTTTGAAGGACCCACCAAACTGTTTCCCACAGCGGCTGCACCATTTTATGTTCCCACCAACAATTGACGAGGGTTCCCATTTCTACACATCTTCCCGTTTCTTAATAATGGCCAGTCTTGTGCGTGGTTCTGATTTGCATCTCCCTGACGGGTAAGGACGCTGATTGAGCATCTCTTCAGGTGCTTCACGGCCAGCACTTCTTTTTGGAGTGATCAAAATGGTCTAAAATTGTTTGTGGTGATGGATGGAAAACTCTGTGAATTGTATACTTTGAACCAGGGACTTGTATGGCATGTGAATTATATCTCTGTAAAGCTGTTTTTTTTTGTTTAAGTGAATGTCGAGATGGGATTTGTGGTAATTACTGTGTTCCTCCCACAACCAACCAAAGTCACCCACTGCTACCTAGGAAGAGCCTGCCATGGGATGGCTCACCTTCTTTTGACTTGTTAGGTAACTTCTTCACTTGGATATTTTTAACATCCAAATCTATTCCCAGTTTTCAAATTGGTTTAGCCATATCCAGATAAAATGTTGTTTTAAATTATAAACGTTCTCTCTCTCTAAAAATACATCTAATTCTTATTATGTCCCTATCAGAGAAGGAGGAAAAATTGATATTGCGAAGATCAAAAGACTAGAAAAAGTAAAACGTAAAGCAAATTTTTTAAATTCTAAAGAGAAGTTTCCCCCTCCATCTGCTAATTGACTCACTGAGTGTAAATTGATGCTAAGTGGTGGCAAACTACTGATAATGCTCAAGGACTGTATCTGGCTGGCTGGCTGGTGGAGTTGAAAGCGAAAGCCCAAGATTCCCAAAGAGAAGGGCACAGGCAGCCCATGCCCAGCCCCCAGCAGAGCTCCATCAAGCAGCTAAGTGCACTCATGAACAAGCAGCACAAGCAAGAAATCACAGAGAAGGCAGGTCTGGGACAGGGCAAGGAAAGACCCGCCTGCCAGGAAAGTCTGCCGAGTGCTTCTGAGGACAGTCCCCTCGGGATTCCAACCCTACCCGGGCATGCGGGAGCCAAAAGGACTCTGCCAGGGGGAGAAATCCCTTCGGGTCGTCCCGGAGCAGTACTTCTCAGATGTGCTCTCCGGACCGGCAGCACCTGGGAACCTAGGAGTATGCAGAGTCCCAGGCCTGCGGGAGCAGAAACTCCAGGGGGTGGGAGGAGACAACCATGCCGTCCCGCTACCTGTAAACATCCAGGGACGCAGAGTGAACGCTGGGGTTCTGAGGTGGTACCCTGAGATCCTTTCATCTAGTCCACAATAAAAAATGCCGAGTACCTACTATGCCCTTAAGAAAAGAAAAAGAAAAAAACCGACCCCATGGTGCCCGGGTATGCAGTGTTCCAGCCAGGTAAGCATCCCCCAGGTAGGCAGACTGCCGCGCCAAGACTGCCAGGCACTGGAGGCTGGGGAGGGAAGTGAGGCAGTAAAGAAAGGCTTCAAAGAAGAAGTGAGGGGCTACCAGATTCAGACCCTGAGTCGGAAGGAAGCCAAGCCCACCACGGGGGAAGGCAGTGACGCCAAGAAGGAAAAGAAATGGTCTCTCTAGCACTTCCCACGGACGGTCACTTGAAACCTCTTGGGGAATCAGCAGCATCCTGTGTGCCACGTGCAAGGAGAGGCGGCTGAAGTCAATCAAAACTAGAGTCCGAAGGTCACGGGGCAAATATGAGGCGATGCCCCTCAAACTGGGGAGGTGCCACCCGAGGGCAGGAGTCCACATATTTGCCCACGGCCTGAGTGAAAGAAAGGATGCCACAAAACCGGACGGGATCACGTATGTGCAAGGACACTGGAATCCAAAAGGGCCTCATCGGCCTAGAGTGGGCGCCTGAACAGAAACCTGAGGTTTAATCTACTTACTACAGTAACGTCCCGTTCACAGCACTGGCGCAAGATTGGAGATCACAGCCGCCGCTATTTCCACAAATATCTCTAAATAACAAGGACTCACTTTTCAAAACATAGCCCCAATACCACTATCATACCAAAAATAAATGAACAGACTTCCCGTCGGCCAAGATGACAGCGGAAGACATTCCACGAGGCCGCTCCCCCAAAGAATCTTTGAACAATTAGCAGAAACTAACAGAGTCATCTTCAGCGAGACTCCAGGAAACAGCAAAAGGGTTGCAGTAACCAGGTGAGCTCCAAATCAATAAAACGCAGCTTTAAAACGGTAGGAGCCGCTCCCGGCGCCCTTGCTGGCCCTTCCCACCCCACCCACCCACCAGCCACCACCCACCACCCCCGTGCAGTGAGGAACAAGCCCCGTGTGGCCTCTTCCAGAGGGAGCAGTCACCCCTGTGCACGTACACTGCCGTGCCTGGATGTCCACGCCAGTCTATCGGGAAACTCTTCTCTAGCTCATCCTTCCAGAACTTTCCTGCAGGCAGAAGCAGCTTCTAAACAGCTAACGCAGTGTAAGAAACCATTCGTCCAAGCATCCTGGGGCAGAGGACTACCTGTTTTAAGACACACACCAGGGCACCCAGGAAAGGCGGGAATCTATGGCACAGGGAGTAGACAGGCACTTGGATTCCTGGAAGTGGGGGAATTCCTAAGGCCAGGAGCAAGCAGGAGCCCAGGATGGCCCAGGCTCAGAGGAGACAGGGGAGGATCTGTATTTGCTTTTGCTTCAGGCTGATCTCAAAAGGAGAGCCCCAGCCAAGGCAGAGCCAATTTGCAAAAACCAGGTGTTTTTTCCACTGCTTTTAAAACTCCCCCCAGCAGATTCCAATGAACGGCCATATGCAGAAATACAGCCAGGAAGTTAAAGAGGCGATTCAAAAATCTGAGATCCTACATGGCGAGATTAAAAAAAAAATAAAAATAAAATAAAAAACAAAGAGTAACTCAGTTGCCCATGGCAGAAATCTGCTCCATAAAAAATAAAAAAGGACTTCAGAGCAGACACACCCACGTCTACACTATCTGTTCCTGCATCTGACTCTGCCTTTCTCAACTGGATTAGTCATCTCGGACCCTTCTTCCTTATTTGTGCCCTCCTTCTGTGTGCTCTCTTTGGAGCTATCTATTAAGCAAACCTAAAGTCTCGTTCTCATTTTTATTTCTCCTCTCACCTCCTCTCCATTTTAAGCCTTTTGCATTGGATTCCATGCTGAGGAATGCTTCTGGCTCTCTCTAACACCTAGATGGTTTTATGCCTATATGACATTAATGAGACCAGTAATGGGGCAAGTCTGCCACAATCTGCTTGGCCATTTCTGGAGGGCCTCCTCCCAGTTCCTTCTTCTCCCACAGTAAATCTGCCTCCCTCCTACGATTGCTATCGTCCTAGCCCGATTCTACTCTGATTCTGTCTCCACATTGCCTCAATTTAGGTACTTTACCTAAACACTATTATTCTGAAAACACTTGGACTTCATTTCTAAGCATTCCTACATGTTTTTTACATCCCCTATTGAGGCAGGAGAAAATAGGGACCCAAGGAGGAAGGGCACAGAAAACCTAGTAAGCCTTGCAAGAGAAACTGAGGCATTGGCCTGGTTACTAGCATTAGCCTGCTGAGTCACACAGGCGAGTTAGGAAGAGGCAGCTTGCAGCACCCACGCAAAGGCTGCGTTATCAGAAGGCAGACAGCACAGAGGGAGGGGGCGAGAGGGGCACCACCACCACCACCCACCCAGCCTTCAGGTGACCTCCAGCCTCCTGGACAGTGACCAGAAGCTAATCACCGCCGGTCAGCACACCCACACCCCTAGGCACCCCACATGCGTGGGTCCCTGCACCCTAAGCCCTTGCTTATCAGTGCAGACCCTGGAGTCCTGCACCCTCATAAAACAGGGGACCCAGGGCAGAAATTTGCACTTCTCCCCCTGAAGATTGCCCGCTTTTACCTCTGAAGGTGCCTTACCCCCCAGTAAATCCTCTGCTTGTTTAATTAATTTGTGGCTCGTCCTTGAATTCTTTCTCGCTACAAAACCAAGAACCTCGACACCTGGACACCGTGTCTGATAACACTCTGAAGCAGGGGGCGGGGAGCTCTCTATTTTACGGTGAGGGTTTGCTCTCTTTTGTCATGCATGCTTACTTGTTTTGTAGTATCTCCTCGTCTTGGAGGAGAGCAAAGGTAAGAGCTTCGGTGGGGTTTACCCCGCACAGACGCTCGATCTGCTGGGTGTAAGTCCTCCAGTGCCTGGTGAGATGAACATTCCGTGACTTCCCCATGACTGAATCCTTTAAGAGCCTTTGCTTGGATACATTGCTCCTTAAGCAACGTTACTATTAATTAGGCCTCCGAGAAACCTTGATCCTGGAGGAAGTTCTCTGGGCAGTAGATAAGAATATTCTAGTCCCTGGAAAAGTACACAGTATTCCCCAATGGAAACTAATACACTGGCACCTTGTTTCCACATCGGGCTCATGGTTAGAGGGAAATCAGTCCTTCTAAACTTGCACAACACTGAACAATGGTGGAAAAAAAGATACCAAATCTCCAGAGTTGAGAACAAGATATCCCAAGCTCAGTGATCCCCAAGGACCTCCATCCCTCCCCGAGGCTGCGACTGCGCAGTCCACCTCCTCCCCCTCTACTACACTAACTGCAAAATCTCTATTTCCAGTCCTACTGCGTAGCACCACAATATATTCTAATTAAATGTTAATGTTAGTCTGGTATTTTTTTTTTTTTAATAACAGCTTTTTCAAGATATAATTCCCTCCCATACAATTCACCCACCCATTTAAACTGTACAATTCAATGGTTTTTAGTATAGTCAGAGTTGTGCAACCATCACCACAATTTTAGAACATTTTCATCACCCCAAAAAAGAAACCCCGTGCCTTCTAGCAGCCACCCCCATTTACCCCCACCCAACCTCCACCCCAGCTCTAGGCAACCGCCAAATTATCTTCTGACTCCATGGGTTTGCCTGTTCTGGTCATTTCATACAGGTGGAACCCTATAAAATATGCCCTTTCGTGACTGGCTTTTCACTTTAGCATAATGTCTTCAAGGTTCATCCACATTGTAGCATGATCAGCACTTGATGCGTTTTTATGGCTGAATAATCATCTACTGGGGGACGGATGTGGCTCAAATGGTTGGGCGTCCGCCTGCCATATGGAGGAACCTGGGTTCGATCCCCAGGACCTCCCGGTAAAATAAAAACATACATACAGAAGGCGCATGGGCTGCCAGGCTCTGTGTGCCGGTGAGCCGCCAGGCCCCGGGAGCCATGCAGCAAGAGGATGACGTAACAGGAGAGAGATGCAGGGGAGAGACAAGACAAGATGCTCCGAAAGCTCCAAAAACCAGGCGCCGAGGTGGCGCAGATGGCAGAACACCTCTCTCCTACATCGGAGGTCTCCAGGATCGAATCCTGGTGAAGACTGGAGGAGGAGGATGAGAAGAGATGAAACAGACACAGAGAACTGCCCAGCGAATGGACACAAAACAGCAAATGGGGAAGGGGGGGGTTAAAGTGGATCAACTAAATAAATAAATCTTAAAAAAAAAAAAAAAATCATCTACTGTATCCATCTACCACATTTTGTTTGTCCACCCATCAAATGATGGATATTTGGGTTGTTTCTACCTGCTGGGGACTGAATCATGCCCCCAAGAAAGGCAAGTTCGGGTCCCAAGCCCTGGTCCTGTGGGTGGGCACCCATCTGTAAACAGGAGCTTTTAAGATGTTCTTCGTTAAGATGTAGCCCAAACTGAATAGGGGAGGCTGTGATCGAATACGGCTGAAGTCCTTATAAGCAAAGGAAATTAGATACAGAGAGCCAGAGCCATGGGGAGCAGCCAGAAGCTGGAAGTCAAGAGAACCCGGAAAAGAAAAAAAATAAAAGATTAAAAAAAAAACAAACCCGGAAGAGAAAGGAGAAGGCGCCGCCATGCGCACTGCCATGGGAAAGAAAAGCCAAGGCAGCCAGCCCCAGGACGCCACAGTCTTCAGGGAAAAACGTTGCTCGCATCTCAGCTGTGGACTTCTCCTAGCCTCAAAACCATGAGCCAATAAATTCCCACTGGTTTGAAGCCCACCCAGCGTATGGTATTTGTTTTGGCGGCTGGAAAGTAAAACACCACCTTTGGGTTATCATGGATAAAGCTGCTACTAGACGTTTGGGTCCAGGTTTTCGTGTGGACGTCTGTTTCCTTTCTCCTGGGTATGTGCCTAGGAGTGGAATTGCTGGGTCCTACGAGAACTCTAGGGGGAACGTTTTGGCTGCACCATTTCACATTCCCACACACGGCATACGGGGGCAGGTCTGGGAGGCCCTGGAGACAAGGACAAAGGTCCACTCATCCTTGAGTCCATAATCCTAGTAAACGCAAAAACTCTGCTCAGTGGATGGATGCCCGCCAAGGTGGCTGAAAAACAAGAAGGTGAGATGACTCCCGGGGCATTTGCCAGGAACAGCTCTCTCCCTGACACCTAGAGACGGGATCCAGACAT
Source organism: Cabassous unicinctus (assembly GCA_029593785.1). Classification (NCBI taxonomy): domain Eukaryota; kingdom Metazoa; phylum Chordata; class Mammalia; order Cingulata; family Chlamyphoridae; genus Cabassous; species Cabassous unicinctus. The sequence continues at coordinate 1,124 of JAQZBX010041752.1, read as the reverse complement.
ACGCCAGGTGCTCCCTGGCCTCCCAGAGAAGTCGCCACTGACCTGCGTGTTTTCACTGACCTGCCTACCTACAGGCTGACCAGCATCCCGACACCTGCTGGGACTCTGCGGACCCCAGGGCCACCTGGAGGTTTGGGTGGTCACCCTCCTGAGGTGACAGTAACCCCGCCGCCCCCTGGGGCGCTCTGAGCACCTTCTGAGGTGACCACTAAACAGGGGCTGGGAGCCAGGCCACCGACCAGGAGGGAGCCCGGCCGGGGCAGCACGGGGCTCGGCCCTCACCGCGCACCGGCGGAGGGCAGGCGGGCGGCCGTCCTGGCTGACCTCCAGCCCTGCTCCTGGAGCCAAAGCAGGTCTCCTTGGCTTGAAGGAGAGTTCTTTCCGACTGGAAACTCAGAGAATTCGCTTGTTTTCCCCGCTTCTGCCCTAAGCTATATTGACACTGGATAACTCTGACAAGTTTACATACTATTGCTTGTTGTAACGACATAAAAACAAACTAGAAATGAACTGGCAGCTGATGACCCTGTTTGGGAGCTGAGCTCCTTCAGTACCCGATGTTTGTTTTTTTAAAAAAGTAAATGAAGGTTCTATATTAAGGAAGCGCTGTGGGAACAGAGCTGGCCATGGAAACGCTCCCACAGGCCGGGCTCTGAGCAGAGCCCACAAGCAGACAATGTCCCAGGCCGGCCGCCGGCCCCACAGAAACCAGAGGGGAAGCCTGATTCTACCACACTGTGTTTAGGCAGCTTGAATTCCTTCGGACCAAGAAAGTTCCTAGAGTTGTGGGGTTTTTTGTTTTGTTTTTTTTTGGGGGGGTTTCTGGTCAATATTTAAATGGGACTTTTTTTAAAGCTTGCCCTAGATACCAACTGTTTATCTAACACACAATTCCAAAATTGCCAAATCCAATGCCAGCTTGAAAGGGACAGCCAAAAACCCATGTTTATCAAAAAGAAAAAGGTCAATAAAAAGAAAAAGGTCTCTAAACATATTATATCTACAATTTAATTTTAGCCTAATCACAAAACTATACCAATTTGTAGTGAGCAAAGCAATTATCTCAATCAAACACACACTTTATAACATTATCCATTAACAACTTGACTCTCAAATGGGGGGGG
>JAQZBX010041751.1:0-22245 GCA_029593785.1 Cabassous unicinctus | reverse complement strand
TTCAAGGAAGGTGTAGATCACAGAAGGGTTACAATGGGGGCTGCAGAGGATCATTGGTGGGGGGTGTCTGGGATGGGGGATCCATGGGAGGAAGCTCATCTGAATATATATGAAAGATATATAAAATTCTTCAAATGATCAATGGGTGGGGCATGGTCACAGTGGGTAGACAATCACTCAATAAATGAGGGAATTCCGAATTCCCAGCCTGGAGAGCTCTGCCACATTCTCCAAGGGAGCAGCAACAGTCCCCCGAGTGCAGGGGCAGTGTCTAGCAAAAGAGGATGATCCACTGATGGGTTCTTGTTATTGATGATTAGCCTTATGAGTCTTTGCTCTTGTAATTGAAACTTAGCCTACTGTTATGGGGTGCCTAAGGGTTGCCACCTGAGAGCCTCCTCGATGCTCAAATGTGGCCTCTCTCTAAGTCAAACTCAGCATATGAAAGCATTACCTTCCCCCCAGCGTGGGACATGACTCCGAGTGATGAACCTCCCTGGCAACAAGGGATTAATACCAAGTACCAACAGGCAATATGACTGGAAAAAGACCTCAAATAAAAAGGGGAAAAGGTAAAGACAAATGAGTTCATGTGGCTAAGAGACTTCAAAGAGAGTCGGGAAGTCATCCCAGAGATAACGCTTATTCACACCGCAGTAGGATCTCATAGAACACCAAAGTGGATATCACCCCACACAGAGGGGCTCCTGAGGGAGCATTCTATTTGTGTTGTACCTTTATCCCCTTGGCCCTTTACAACTTCTGAGCATTCCCTGTATGACTCTCAACTCTCAGTTCCTGGATGTCTTTGCCTTGTTCTTGGCAAGAGTTCTTTTGCCCATATAAATATTAATCTTGGAGTCCAGCGAAGTAATATCCCCAAGACTTTTTCATCATGATAGACAGACCATAATAAGCAGACATGATTTCAGCTAATGTTTAATGTTTATTTAGTGGAGCTGTGTTCCTTCATGCTCTTTCCAGCAAGCTTATTCCTCACAGCTCCTCTCTTTTGGGAAGCACAGAATTTCTTTAGATTTCAGGCTGTTTATTCTGTGTTTTCAATCCTCTGACAGGTCCAATAAATTTCTGATTATGTAGATTACTTGGCCTTTTCATATTACAGTTGGACTGATGTTCTATCTAGCTTTCTACATTCTTATTATTTCAATGAACTTAATGTGGTTTCAAAAGGGAGAGTTATAGAGACAGAGAGAGAAAGAGAGGTGGAAAGAGAGAGACAGACAGAGAGAAAGAAAGAGGGAGAGTGAGGGAGGAAGGGGAAGAAAGGGGCAGAGAGATTTAGATGTGGAATGAGAGGGAAAATGAGAAAATGAGAGAAAGAAAATATGTATATGTCCAGGTAATTTATATAATGTAGAGGGAAGATTTGGGTTTTCACATGAAAAATAATAACTTTTATTAAATGGATTGAAAATGATATTTTTATATAATATTTGTTTTATTTTTTAAAAGATACTTAGATTACATATATGTTACACAGAAAATATAAGGATTCCCATGTGCCCCACTCCTCACACCTCCCACAACTTCCCATATAAACATCCTTCATTAGTGTGGCACGTTCATTGCAATTTAATAAATGTATCCTGGGGCTTTGCCACTGAGCATGGACCATAGTTCAAATTGTAGTCAACACTCTCTCCCACACAGTTCTGCATGTTATGTGATGATGTAAAATGGCCTATATCTGTCATTGCAATGTCATTCAGGATGATTGCCAAGTCCCCAAAAAGCCCCCATATTACAACTTTTTTTCCCTCTCTCTGCCCCCAGAGCCTTCAGTGGTCACTACCTCCACATCAAAGTTGTAATTTTTTCCAATTCTAGAATCACAATATGTCTCTAGAATAATACCAGTAAGTTCACTGTAGTCCATAGAATCCTGAGGATTCTCTAATTGAGAGGGGGCTTAGATCCCATACAGCCAATGGATGGGATTCTTGCTTGCAGTTGTCAGCTTGCTTGTTTCTTTGGTATGGTGGTTGACAAATCCTCACCTCCTTGTTAGTTGTCCTGGGTGAGTTCAAAGAACTGGAGAGTAGGTGCTGCAACTCTGCTGAAGTTCCAGGCCCATCTGGCACATGGACAGCCCAAAGACTCCAGTCTCTTGGATATACACCTACACACTCCAGCACCAAGTATAAGTTTAAATAGAAGGGACAGATGAGTCATATGTAAGGAAGCCATACTTGAATCCAACTCTGTCACCCTCAGGAGCACAAATTCCAAAGTAGGGCCCACTGTCAAGGCACCAAAGTCCAGAGCTAACTACTCTGACCATAAGACCTCGGTGTCTCCAGTGCCCTCAACAGCCCCACGATTTGGGGTAGTATCCATTTTTGCAGTCTATGAGATCCTGCTGAGATATTCTTAACTTTTATCTAGACTTTATGTCTTTAATGGAGAGATCAAATGCATGTGGATTAATTAACCATATCTCTTCTTCATTGAACAATTTTTTTCTTGTCTTTGTTTTTGTACATGTGGATCTGAATGTTTTTACTCTTGTTTTTAATTGTATTCCTCCAAACATAAACTGCAGGTTATTTTACCAACTTTGTTGTCTGCCATTAAGTTCTTTTATGTCTCCATGATGTACTTGAGGGAATGATGGACAATTTATAAATTTTGCATAGTCAAATCAATCAGTGTTGCCTATCACATTACTTCCACTGCTTTTCGAAATAGAAAATTCTTTATCATTGAAGAACTTTGTATAATGCATTGGCATCTGTTTTCACCTTTGATTTTCCTGATTGTGTCTTTCCCTTTTGTGGTTACATGTAATTTTAAAAGCTGCATTACAATCTGTAAACTTATCGAAGTCATTCTTCCTTCCATTCAAATACCCATGGATTTCATCTTAATATAAGATATTTTAATCCATAAATGATTATGTGAGATGAAATTATAACTTTGATTTTGCTTCATCCCTGATTTAAAATATGTTTTTGTATATATCTTTATATTTTCAGGACTTTGTCATTCTATTTATTAATTGATTTTGATATTTTAAAAGTATTTTATTTTCCATTCGGTTTTCAGAAATTACTTTTGACACTGCATTCAGTTTTGTCTAATAGGTTGTATTGAAACAACTATATTTAAAGTGATTAAAGTATCACTTTATCTAATGTTTTTAAATTTAATAACTTCACACTGCGTTTAAATTTTTGCTTATATGAATGCACATATTTTCATATACTTTTGTGAAAACATAAAAGAGAACAAAGCAGTTGAAGCCTCTATTCAATTGGATCATATATTATCCTGGAGAAATAAGAGGACATGTTAATAAGTATTTGTATGGCATAATGGTCTGAGAGATACATGCTCTGAATGAATTTAGTCAGTTTAAGAGAATAGATAGTTATGGTATATTCAGGATTTTACAGACAATGGACAAGGAAGAACCTTGCAAGTTGGATAAGGAAAAAATATTAGTACTGGAGTGTGTCCATTTGATTTTTCAAGAAAGAGCTCAAAACTCAAAATTCTAGAATAATAAATAGAAAATAATTTGAAAGAAAAGTGAAATAAGGAATTGCTTCAACTTGTATTGAACCATATAAAAACAAGTGTGATCAAATAAATATGGTACAGGCATAAGACTAGCAGGTAGATAAGGGCAAAATATGGAAACAATGGCAAGTCAGGTGAAGCAAGAACACCTGCTGCATCTGTGGTCCTTGAGTCTGGAGGAGCCTTGATCCCATACAGGCTGCCTGTTCTCTCTCCAAGCTCACTTGTCCACTGTATCTCCATTAAAAGACCTTGACCAATTAGCAGGGACTGGTCTTCTTTTAATCTTTCCTCATCTTTAGTGCAATGGCTTTGAAAATTTGAACATTTTTCAACTTCAAAAATTCAGTTAACTTTGAACTCCAAAGTACACATGCAGATACACACAGAGAATTGATTTATTAATGAATTGATTTTGTATTTTTTATACTATGATTGACAGACTTTCTTATTATGTTTTATTTACTCTATTCTATAATTCTTGTAAAATGTTATCGACCCAAATGTAGTTTCACATCTTCAAATGTGGAAAGAATGTCCTTAGCATGTCTTCACACCTATTTAATATTTCTGTGCTGCTTCTCTCTCATAATTTACAATACCTGTGTTAACTACCTTCTTTTGTTCATTCACACAATATGTATTTATTTAGCAGTGTGTCACCAACCAACCTGGCTTACTGCAATAAAATTTATGTAGAACATTGCTACATCTCTTAAGGCAATCTGTCTAGCAGGGAGAATACTGGAGTTCAATAAAAACAACACACAGGGAAAGTGTCCACTACCCAAATTAGATGTGTGCAAGGATTTGTCACAAATCTTACTATGGGAATATTGCAGATAAGTTAAAAAACCTAGATGACTCCAGACTAAACTGAATGGAAGTTTCTAGAAGGACAGGGAGTGAAAAAAAATACTAAATGGACCTGTCATAGAGACTGATGCAGAGTGAAATGCTGTATAAATTCATTTAGTATGGAAACTATGGAGATCTGGCAAAGGAGCAAGTCATGTTCCAGGTCATGGGCATCAGTGTCCATGAGCACAGCACTCAGGGTGAGTGCACAATGGCAGGTCAGCCAGGGATGGTCAAGGTTGCATTAAAACTGTGGTGTTTTGACTTCATTGTATAGTGGGGATTCACAGGCAGTTTGAAGTAATGGAATTTGGAAATCACCTTTCTGATCCCTCTGGGTCAATGTGAATATCAGCTAGAGGGTTGTTTGGTTTGCAATTGCAGGGAAACATGATAAGAAAATTAACAAGTATACAGAAATGGGGAGAGGAAGGTGAAGAAAGAAAGATACGCTTGAATAGTGTAAGAAAAACCAGCCTCATATCATCACCAGTGAAAACAATTCACTTACTGACAGGAAAGAACTATGCTAGGTTTTTAAATGTATTGTTTAAGTTTGTCAATCTTCTTATGATGGTGAAGCCATGACACGTATGATGTAAGAGAAGGTATTAAGGATTAAAATGTTTTCCTCCCTATCCAAGTTTATCATATAGTATGTATTTCATCAAATATTCAAAACCTGGTTTATATGATTACAAACTTTTTGCATTTAACATAATTTAAAAGGCTTCTGTAAAAATTCTGAACATTCTCTTTCATGAAATGTTGGTCGATTACTTTTGCCCATTTTATTCTTAAGTGTTTAATCTGTATGGTGTCTGACACTATAAAAATATATCAGTACTTTGGTCTATTGATCTTTTATTTTTATTTCTGGGCATCCAGAGAACAGAACTTTCATAAGAATATTGCAAGTACCAAGTAAGAATTTCTTCTTCACAGACTCTGAAGTTTTTACCTGAGTTATAAATGCTTTTTTTTATCATCATGTCTATTTCATTCTTCTCTCTCTCCCTATGGATATTGAGAAGATTTTATATTTTGTAAACACATGGCTTAAAATGGCCACAGCAAAATCAATATCATAGTCCCCATTTGCTTGGGAGGTATGATAGTTGGAATTTCTTGTTACCATTTGTAATTATTTTGGGAAAAGACAGTCTGATGTCAGTTTGCATTATATTCACTCCCAGACAAATCCTTATGGCTGGGGATGAGAAGAGCATGGAATTAATTTGGCCCAGGAGGCCACTGTATGCTCTGTGTGTTCTTGGGTGCCTGTGTGTGTTTTTGTTTAAATGGGCAATAGTATCAAAGATCAGGGCAAATGAGCTCATAAAGTCTATTAACTGTGTCCTCTAATACAGAGTCTAAATGAAATCCTATAGATGGAAATAGGAGTGGTATTTTTGGGATAGCTTTGTAACCAAATTAATAAAGTGCAAGGATTACATCATGTGCATAAGCAACTTCCTGAGTCTTGAAGATTCAGAATCAATGAGGCCAACTCATCCTTCATCTACTCTGACCAGTATTCCTCTTCCTCATTCCACTGCTACACAGTTGTCCTTGTTGGACTTGAATCCTAAAACAAGCCCTCTCTTTAGGGTCTTTGACTTTGGCATACTTCTGCTGGGCACATTGCCCCTTGTTTCCTTGTGGCTTCAACTTTCTCTTCCTTGAGGTCTTCTTCAAATATCGTCTTATATGCTGGTTTTGCTTGAATACCCCAAGAAAACATAGCATGCCTTATTGACTAACTCCTTTTTCCTGGTCTCTTTCCCTCTTAGCAGTTGCCACCATCTGACATATGGTTTTTATTTGCTTATATGTTTTCTCCATCAACAGAATGCAGGCATTCTTGTTTCCCACTCTATGTACATAGCCTAAGCAGTATCTGGCACAAAGTCAGCACTGAATAAACATTCCTCAAATAAATGAATGAATTTCTCTTAAAAACCTTAAACTGCATGACTATTAGATTAATATTCTGAAAATAGGATGTGAATTACTAATCAAGGATGGCCATGGAGTTCACCAAAAGGGGTAACAGCTCCATAAGTAAAATATGGAATTTATGTTCTTTAGTGAAAAATGTAAACTCCAGAAAGTTAAGTAATGATGGATTGTTTGAAAATTAGACATGCTATTTTTCTAATTCTTTATAGTAACATTAACCACAGGGAATCAAGATACAATATAGAAATTTCAGAATTTCTTCTCATAAGATTTTCAGAGGAAGCAGAATTGCAGCCTTCACCTTTGGGCTGGTCTTGTCCATGTATCTAGTCACATTCAAAGGGAACCTGTGTATAAATTTGTCCACCATCACTGACTCCAACTTCCACATGCCCATTACTTCTTCATTTCCAAACTGTCATTTTGTGACAGCTGTTTCACCTCCACCACTGTCCCAAAGAGTCTGGTGAATATACAGATACAGAGCAGAGTCATAACTTATATAGGCTGCCTCCCCCAGATGTATGCTTTTTGTAGGGTTGGACAAATTTCTCATTATCATGATGAACTATGACCACTTTCTGGCCATCTATCTGCCTACCCCCTGTACTACGTGGTCACCATGAAGCCCTGGCTCTGTGTCCTGATGCTTATGGGGTCCTGGGCCATGAGTACCCTGAATTCCTTGTTACAAAGCTTAATGGTGTTGTGGGTGTCCTTTTGTACAGACTCAGAAACCCCCCACTTTTTCTGTGCTGGTCTTTGCTGTACTTCCTCACACATTGGGGGTTAAGTGGCTATAGGCTGTTCTAGGGTGTTCTTTAATGTGACAATGAAATTTCTTCCACATGTCTTCATCCTATAACAGGTGAGCCTGGAGCTGTACACAAAGCTGAGGTAGAGTTTCAAAGGAGAGCAGCAATACCAACTGGGCTCTCTTGAGGCAAACTGTCATTTCCACCATATTCTCTAGGACAAAGCAATTTGGTGCCCTGCCAGTGGGCCCTGCTTTGGAACTTAGGCTCTCCAGTGTGACAAAGTTGGACTCAGTTGTGGTTTCTCTACACATGGCTGTTCTGCCCCTTCTATTTGACCCTATATTTAGTAATAGACTTGATAGTGGTATGTCCAAGAGACTTAAATATTTGGGCAGTCCATGTGACAGTTGGGCCCTGAAACTCAACAGAATTACCACACATGCACTCCAGTTCATTGTACTCACCCAAGACAATTAACAAGGAGATAATGATGGGTACCACCCATCTCAAGGAACAGAGAAAGTCAAAGCCCCTTTCAATTAGAGGTGAGTGGGCATCACCATCTCGGTATCCTCAGGATTGGGGAATTAACAATGGACTAGAGTAAATTTACTGTTATTCTACTCTAAATTTATTGTGATTCCAGCAACGGAAGGAATTTTATTATTGGAGGCAGTGGACACTGGAGGATCTGAGGGGAAGGAGAGCAAAAAACAGATGTAATATTGGGGCATTTTTTGGAGTTTGGAATTGTCCTGAATGACATTGCAATGACAGATTCAGGCCATTATATATCTTGTCATATTTTGTGGGAGAGAGTGTAAAGAACAATGAAAACTATAATCCATGCTTAGTGGCAATGCTCCAAAATGTGTTCATCAATTGTAACAAATGTACCACACTAAGAAATTATGTTGTCAATGTGGGAAAATGTGGGAGGGGTAGAGATTGTGGAATATGGGAATCCCCTATATTTTTTTATGTAACTTTTATATAATCTAAGTATACTTTTAAAAACTAAAAAAGCCAATGTAAAAAAAAGACAGATCCAGAAATCTGATTTTTAAAATCAAAACATGGAAGTTGGAATTGTCTCTATTTATTTCATAGTGTTTATCAATGTGTTTGATTTTAAGCAACTCATGTTATTAAATTTTCTGTGCCTCTCACATAATCAACAGTTTTCCTCTCTGTCCACTTTCCCACTCCTCCAATATTATTCTCATCTTTGAGGAACAATTTCAAAATTCAAACATCACAGGAAGCATGGATTTCTTGAAGAATCAATTTTCCTCAATTGATATTTAGTATCAGAAGTGTTTTCTTTGTTTTACTAAAAGAGATGTGGAGAGTTGTCCTGCTCCTATGGAAAAAATTACACATATTACCCAAGACTATTTATAAAATTATAATGCAAAATAAAGTCTGACAGTTTTCGTTTTATTAGCTTTTCACTTTTGTGTCTATTATCCTATTCTATATAAATACTTTTAAAGATTTCTCTACTAATGCTGTCTTTCACATACTCATGTATCTTATACCTGGTCATACGATTTTCTTCTCCTTATTAGGACCACATTCTTCTATTCTGCTCATTGCCCTCAGTGTGTATCATGGGTTTTCTCTTGCACAGATATTTCACAAAAAGTATTTACCAAATACACATCTTTGAAGAGGAGTCTAATAAAAGTTAAATTGGTATATATTTTATATGATATGGCCATAGCATCACAATCTTAAATAGAAGGAGGAAACTTTTCAATTGTGCATTGTTTATGTATAAAAGGAATTATTTTTAATGGATTACTTGAAATTTAATTGTAATTAATTATATTTAATTATTTTAATAATACTTCTTATTGAAGTATGGTATCGGGGTGCCAATATATAAGGGTGAATGTTCATGAGGGTGCAGTATTTTACATGTTGAGTATTTTATATTATTTTATTGGATTATATTCTGCTTCTGCTTAGAAATTTCCAGAGATGCCAGAAAATGTGACTTCCTCTATTTCTCTAAACAAAATATCTGCCATTTTTCTAAATTTTTGGAAAGAATAAAGGGCAGGTAAAAGAACAAACTATGAATTAACTCTATCATCCTTTTATCTCAGTTCTCATCAACATTCTCTTCAATCCTCTTTATCAAAGGATGACTGACATAAGTCTGGATTCCTTCCCACAAAATACCTTGGATAGTTGAGAGGTCTGATTCAGGAACTTAGATTATCCACACACAAATATGCATGTCCTTCCACACTCTCCTAGTTTTCTGGAAGGGAATCTAATGTGTGGTTACTTTAAAGCACAGTTATCTGAAGTAAACTTGAATATCCAGTGATCATCAATGCTGTCTTCAAATACCTGAAGGAATGCAAACAATAGGAATCATCAATTACCTGAATACCTTAATATTTAGCTAATCTGTGTAAGTTAGCCATTGCTGCTAACAAGTCATGCTATAAGGTAATGGTATTTATTGCTACAAGGGAGTCTACTGCATAGACGGAGTTCTTTTGATCTTGTCTGCTTCCTCCTAAGTCTATGATCAGTTATGAGTCATTTGGGGCTGCTTTGATCTTCTTATTTGTGCTCTCAGTAGTGATGTCTCAATTAGCTGTAGGCTGGGCTAGGGTGACCTTTACAAGAACAAGTGGCTTATCTCCCACATGTCTTCTCATTCTACATCAGGCTTTATTGGACTTGATCATATGACTAAGTCAGGATTCCAAGAGAAAGCAGTAGATACACACTAAAATTCCTTGTGGCACTGTCAATTGAACCATACTTCACTGGCCAAAACAAATGAAACATTACCATTCCCACCCTGATTTTAAAGAGGTGAATGAAACTCCAGCTCTTGATGTGTGGATCTGCACAGTCATATTGAAAACAATAGAGTGTATGAAGAGGATGCAGCCATCATAGTTAGTGGATAATTGCCCAAAAGTGGAAAAGTCGTGAAAAACTATATCTGACTTACACAGCTAACATAGGTTATGTTGGATATTCCACAGCACCTTAGGGCCATTTGTGGAAGTGAAACAGATATAACAAAAGGACAGGTTGGAATGGAAAAGTACATGGGCATGTGGAAGTGGGAGTCTGAGCTGATGGCCAGGATCACAGCCAGGCTCCCCATGAGGGTGACCAGGTTCATGGACACAAACAGCCCTAAGGGAGAGGACTGTCTCTGGCTTCTCATGAAGTACCAAGAGGAGAATTCTTCGAATCCCATTTGGTTTCCTGATTCCATATAAAGGAATTGTCAGGCAAAGATGATGTAGAAGCAGCACTAAATTAAGCAACAATATCCAAGGTTGATCCATGTACCAGAAATTTATTCTTTTTCATGTCTTTGCAGTAATCCATGTATGGATAAAACACATTTCATTAGTATTTTCCTCTATGTTTGGTCTCTGGAGTTGTTTCCTCCTCTGGATATTAACCATATTCATTGAATTACAAGGTAGATTAGGTTACAGAGGCTTAGGAGTTGGATAATGGGGAGTTATTGCTTAATAGGTAAGAGTTTCTGTTTTGGATGATGAGAAGTTTTAGTAATGGAAGATGATGTCACTGAATTGGACACATAGAAATAGTTAAAACGTCAAAATTTCTATTTTCAACAATAAAAACAATTAATTAAATAATGAAATTAATAAAGTAAAAGCAAAAAAAAAAATCCAAGAAACATCTCAGGAAGCTTTCACATGGACCCAATAACTTGCTCTGATAATTGTAGGATGTTCAAGGAAGAAAAAAGGAGCAGATTATTCATTGAATGTAAATTTTAATAATTGTTGGCAACTAGTAGGCACAGAGTGAAAGATGGATACACATTTTTTCAGGGAAATAATAAATTGTGTATAATGTGGTTTAAAAGGTATTTCTATTGGAAAGGAATAAATATTCCAATACTTCAAAGTCTAAATCATTGAACAACCAGCAATATGGTTGCAGAATAACCAGCTCCTAGAGTCAGCTCCTGCTACAGGGCAGTTAGTAATCACCCAGAGCTATCTAAAGCACCTGTTAGGAGGCTGCAGGAGATCAGATGATCATCCTGCAACATCCTTGAAAGAATGGAAGGAAAGACTGCACATGTACAGAGAAGATTCATTAATAGGGCACTCCACACCACGGAGGCCGGTGCCCATCCTCCACTAGCGGCACAGACCTATTCAGAAGCTATTCTGTGGCTGCATTTAGATACTCCATTCCCCAAAAATGGGGGAGGAAGAGATGGTTGTGCACCAACCTCAGCTACTGATTATTAAATTCAGTGGGCTAAAGTATAACCCTAAGAACAGTTAAAGTTTGAGCCTGCCCAAGACAGAAAGAGGTTGGTAGTGGCCATTTTAACACTGCTCCTGGAATGAAGGGAAGTGGGGTAGACTGAAAATCACAGGTCTGATAGGGACTGGCTTATTTCCATCCAGATCAGATCGCAGCTCTAGCCTTAGCCCCAGCCCCACCACCAGCAGTGAGGGAGCTGGTGGGACCTGCACCAGTCTCTCCAGATAACTGCAGGTAAATTCAGTCAGCACAGACTGCATAGTTGAAAGTCTACTGGGGCAACTGTGGTCATTTTGGACCTGCACTGCATGGTTTGCTGCCCACACCTGCAGCCCCATCACTGCCCCTAGCAAGGGAGGAAGGGGCATAAAGCTTCATCAGTCTCTCTGGGCAACTACAGTCTAGTCCTGCATGACTTTGTTTATTACATATGGCTGTGGCTCTGTCCCTACCACTGGCAAAGGAGAAAATGTGGAAAGAAGCTTCACAGTCCTTGGGGCAAGTCAGGCAGCTTGAGCCTCAACAATTAATAACACCAACTACATCCTCGGCTTGTACTACACAACGAGCAAGGGAGAAAGAGCAAAAAAGACCTAAACTAAAGAGAGATGACACCCAGAATAAATACATCTATAACCAGATGCCAAGACACCAACAACAATTATAATACATACTGAGAAACAGGAAGATATGGCCCAGTTAAATGAACAAGATAAGCCCTGAGATGACATAAAGGAGTTGAGACAACCAATCATAGACGTTCAAACAAATCTCCTTAATAAATTTAATGAGACGGCAAAGAGAGTAAAGATATTAAGAAGACATTGGATGAGCACAAAGAAGAATCTGAAAGCACACATAGAAAAATAGCAAATCTTACAGAAATGAAAGGTGAATTAAATGAAATTTTAAAAAAAACACTGAAATCATATAACAGCAGATTTGAGGAGGAAGAAGAAAGGATTGGTGAGCTTGAAGAAATGGCCTCTGAAAGTGAACATACAAAAGAACAAATGTAGAAAAGAATGGAAAAAATTGAACAAGAACACAGGGAGCTAAATGACAGAAAGAGATGTGCAAACTTATGTGTCAAGGGTGTCCCAGAAGAAGAGAAGGGAAAAGGGGCAGAAGAAATATTTGAAGAAATAATGGTAGAAAATTTTCTGACCCTACGTTGAAGGACATAGATATACATGTCCAAAAAGCACAAGATACTCCCATCCAAATAAATCCAAATAGATCAATAGCAAGACACATACTAATCAGAATGTCAAATGCCAATGAATTAGATTCAGGTTAGCATTCTTGGCTAGATTAATGCATAGGGATCACACTCAGAGGTGCTCATTTATCAATTGGTCTCTGTTTTCTTCAATGGAATATGATGTATTTATTTATTTATTTATTTATTTATTTATTTATTTATTTTAAAGAGATTTTAAATTACACAAATGTTACATCTAAAGTATAAGGGATTCCCATATACTCCACCCCCCTACCCCTCCCACATCTTTCCCTATCAATAACGTCTTATAACATTTACTTTTGTGCAGGTTTGTAGTAGCACTACAAAAGGTTCCTGGTAGATTAACACCAACGATTTTTTAAAAAGAAGAAAACCTAATTAGTATTTAGAAAATAAAATATAGGTCCTAGATTTGCTCATTGCTCCAAGGATTTCATTGATTCTAGATGTTTGTTAGCAATATTTATATAGTGAGTTCATACTGATGATTTCTAGGCTCTTCTTTTCCTTCCTTTTTTCCCATTGTTATATACTAGAAAATGAATCCGAACAATATGAAAACATTTACTAATTTGCACATCCCTAAAATATACATAACACAGTTTTAGAATTGCTTCAACCATACCACTATGAGTAAAACACCTACTTAACACAGTTGAAGATTTATTTGTAGTTATTTTCTTTCTCCTAGACTGAGAAGATATACTGAAATTATTATTCTCAAAAGTAACTGGCAATGTGGTTTTTTTTCTTCTAAACATGGCTGTTTTTATTTGAAATATAGTTATTTCATTGATTCAGCTAGCATTCCATTTTAAGGTGGTTTTTTTTTTGTCTTTCCTTTCTTCATTTTTCCTTTTTTTCATTATGTAGAATATAAACATGATTTCCCAAAGTCATAAATAGCCTCTCCACAAAAAATCTTTACTTAGTGAAGTGTCACACCCTCCTCTATTTTCAACCATGTTGCTCAACACATTGTAGGAAACCAAATTTAATGTTTACTGGTTTACCTTTTCCATGATTCATTTTGCAAAAGCAAAAGATTTGTGTGTGCTTTCTTATGACATAGCAGAACACATAATCTTCCATGCAATAGAATTTTTCACTTAGCAGTATTTGCTGGAAATCACTATATCAGTTCATAGAGATTGCGTTTATTAATTCTTTTTTTTCAACTTCAATTATCTAAGTTTATTTTTATAACATACTTGTGAGATAGGCATTGTAAGAATGGTTTTACTTAATTCAATTTGCCAGGAAGAAACAAAGACAAAATTGAAGATCTGACTTAGCCATGGTCTCACAAGCTGTCTGTAGCAGAGCTGGTTTGGTCCATTAAGACCCTGGGCTCTCCAGCCATTGTTGTCATTTTTTAACAAATCAATTTTATCAATACATATTAATAAAGCATAAATCCTTCCAAAGTGTGCAATAAATGGTATTCAGTATAATCACATAGTTGTGCATTCATCACTTCAGTCATTTTAGAGCATCTTCATTATTCCAGTAATAATAATAATAAACAAAACCAACTTACCAAACAAACAAATAAAACTCATCACCTCTCAATCTCCCTATGCTTCCCCTGTCATACATAGCTGCTATTCTGTTTCCTTCTCTCTAGTTTATTTGTATTTATATTTTCTAAAATCAATCTTATATATGCAATATCACCCATATTCATATTTTACATGAGATTTCACTATGTTATACAGTCCCATGTTACATGTTTAACTTTCCTTCTAGTAATATAAATGTCCTTAGACTTTCCTTTTCAACCACTGTCTTACCCATATAATAGCACTGCTAGTCACAAACACCATGATGTGCTCTCCCAGTTTCCATTCATATCCAAAGATTTACAAACAATTTTTCAGCCAATTCTGCACAGATAAATCCTCAACTTCCAACCATTGTTTTGCTGTCCCTGTATTTCATTTTTTTTTCTTTAATATATATATATTTTTTATTTTTAAAAGATACTTAGATTACATAAAATGCTACATTAAAAAAGGGTTTCCCATAAGCCGCAATCACGACACTTCCCACTTTTACCCACATTAACAACTTCTTTCATTAGTGTGGTACATTCATTACAATTGATGAACACATTTTGGAGCATTGCCACTAAGCATGGACTATAGCTTGCATTTTAGTTCACACTCTCTCCCACTCAATTCTGTAGGTTATATCAGGATATATAATGGCCTGTATCTGTCATTGCAATGTCATTCAGGACAACTCTAAGTCCTGAAAATGCCCCCATATTACACTTCGTTTTCCCTCTCCCTGATGTCAACATGTCCAGTGGCCACTGTCTCCACATCCATGGTAGAATTTCTTGCATTTATTCCCAAATCCTGAGGATTCTGGGATGATGATGCCCACTCCACCGCTAATTGAGAGGGGACTTTGATCCCACATGGCTGATGGGTGGGACACTCTTGCTTGCAGTTGTAGACTCTCTCAGTTCCTTGGTGTGATGTTTGTACATCCTCACCTCTTTGTTTGTTGTCCTGGGTGAGTCCAATGAACTGGAGCATAGGTGTTGAAACTCTGCTGAGGGTCAAGGCCCAGGTGGCATATGGACAGCCCAGAGTTTCAAGTCCCTTGGACACCTACCAACTCCAGTACCAACTACAGTTTCAAATAAAAGGGACAGAAAAGGCATGTGTAGAGAAGTCACACCTGAGTCCAAATCTGTCACATTTGGAAGCACAAACTGCAAAGTAGAGCTGCAGGGTAACTGATTGATGAATGAAGTGTGAGAGGCTCCACAAGGGCCCAAGAAGGAACCCTGTTCTTTCTTAGCTTTGTGTGACTGCATGCTTGTGTCTTTCTTTGGATTTTCTTTGTTTGTTTGTTTCCTGCTTTTCTTTCCTCTCCCCCACCCCTCTTGTTTTTAAATTAGGTGCTGTTATATTGTTTCTTCTTTTCTGTGCTTCTTCTTCCTTGATTTTCCATTCCCTGTGCATAGAGATTTTGTATAACAACCCTATCTCTTTCCTTCCTTCATCTTTCCACATTCTGCTTTCTGTCTTACATTCCATCTTTTTGCATTAGTCTTCAACTTCACGGTTGTCGATTTCTATTTTGTCTATTCTGTTTTCTTTTCCTTTTTTTATTAACTTTTTCTTTTCAGAACTTTCTTTACTCTTTCCCTCTCTCCTCATCATTCTGGCCTTTAATATCATTCTATATATTTTTCTGTATTTGATTTTCAATTCCATTATAAGTGTGCCACTTTTTTCCCCCTATTACTCTACACTGAATACCTGAGTTAAATATTCATTTTACTAAGTCTGATACAGCCCCTCTTCTAACTTTTGTCAATATTACTATTATCCTTTTTCCTTTCTTACTTCTTTTTGATTCCTCTGGCCCTAATCTTTTTTCCTTCAAGGGAACATAGAAAAAAGCAAGGAAATACTACAAGAAGAGCAAAGTGTCAAAGAGAAAACTTAACACATACACAGAAACACCAGCTAAATAAAATTCTACAGCAGAGAGAGAAGCTAATCAACTGAATAAACCCATCAATATAAAATGATGACCAGAGGGTAACAAAAAGTTACAAACCACACTGAGAAACAGGAAGACATAAACCATTCTGATGAACAAACTGAAAACCAGGAAGAGATGCAGAACATCAAACAACTAATAAAAGCTGTCCAAACAAATATCATGGACCAACTTAATGAAGGGAAGGAAGAGATTAAGGATATTAAGAAGACACTGGGAGGGCATACTGAAGAAATTGTAAACATACATAAAAAGATAACTGCTATTATAATGATGATAGGCAAAATCCAAGAAATCAAAAAGACGCTGGATTCACATAACAGCGTCTAGTGTTATGTGAATTGTTATTGTGAAAACAATTTTACAAGCCTAGCAGCTTTGAACAGGCAGAAGAAAGAATTAGTGATGTGGAAGACAGTACATCTGAAATCAAACAGATAGTAGAACAGATAAATAAAAATTTAGAAACAATCCAGGAGGAAATTAGGGATTTAACCATCAACACAAAAGGCACAAACATATGCATTATAGGCATCCCAGAAGGAGAAGAGAAGGGAAAGGGAACAGAAGGAGTGTTGAAGGAAATAATGGCTGAAAATGTTCCAACCCTATTGAAGGAGATGGATGTACATGTCCAGGAAGCACAGTGCACCCCAAATAGTATAAATCTCAACAGGCCTATGCCAAGATATATAATTATCAAAATGCCCAATGCTCAAGACAAAGAGAAAATACTTAAGGCAGTAGGAGAAAAGAGGACCATCACATACAAGGGAAGCATAATAAGATTGAGTGCTGATTTCTCATCTGAAACCATGGAGGCAAGAAGACAGTGGTATGACATAGTCAAGGTACTAAAAGAAAAATGTTCCAGCAATGAATTCTCTATCCAGCAAAAATGGCATTCAAAAATGATAGAGAGCTCAAAATATTCACAGATAAACAGAAATTAAGAAACTATGCCAATAAGAAACCTGCACTTCACGAAATACTAAAGAAAGTTCTACAGGTTGAAAAGAAAAAACAAGAGAGAGAGAGTTGGAAGAGAGCATAAGAACAACTAAAAAGACAAAAAGAGAAATAAAACCAACACATGACATACATAAATCCAAAGAAAATATGGCTGATGTAAGAAATTCTTTGAGAGTAATAACACTGAATGTTAATGGATTAAATTCACCAGTCAAGAGAAACAGTTTGGCAGAATGGATAAGGAAATATAACCCATCTATATGTTGTCTATAAGAAACATACCTTAGACCCAGGGATTCAAGGAGGCTGCAAATGAATGGCTGGAAAACAATTTTACAAGGAAACAATAACCAAAAAAGGGCAGGAGTAACTATCCTAATATTGGAAAAAATAGACTTTAAATTCAAAACTATTGTAATAGACAAAGATGGACACTATATATTAGTAAAAGGGGTAAGCTTTCAAGAAGAGAGAACAATCATAAACATTTATGCACTTAATCAGGGTGCCTCAATACATGAGGCAAACACTGGAAAAACTGATTGGAGAAATAAATGCCTCTACAATTATAGTGGGGGACTTTAATACAGCATTATCACTATTAAACAGAACATCTAGGCAAAGAATCAATAAGGAAACAAAGACTCTGAAAAATACATTAGAGGACCTGGACCTAATAGACATATGCAGAGTGCTGCACACTCATTCTTCTTGAGTGCACATGGCTCATACTCCAAGATAGACCACATGCAAGGTCACAGAACAATACTCAATGAATTCAGAAAGATTGAGATTATGCAAAGTAATATTTCTGACCACAATGGAATGAAATTGGAAATCAGTAAGGGCCAGGGAAACAGAATAGGCACAAAAATATGGACACTAAAGAACACACTCTTAAGCAAACAATGGGTCAAGGAGGAAATCTCAAAATAAATCAGTAGCTACCGCGAACTGAATGAAAATGACAACACAACATTTCAAAACTTATGGGATGCAGCCAACGCTGTACTGAGGGGGAAATTCAAAGCCATAAATGCATATATTAAAAAAGAAGAAAGAGCTAAAATTGAAGACTTAACTGCACACCTGGAGAAATTGGAAAAAAACAACAAACTAACCCCAAAAGAGTCGGAAAGAAAGAAATAACAAAGATTAGAGCAGAACTAAATGAAATAAAAAAATAAGAAAGCACTAGAAAACGTAAACAAAACCAAAAACTGTTTCTTTGAGAAGATCAGTAAAATTGACAAACCCTTAGCCAGACTAATAAAGAAAAAGAGAGAACAGATGAAATACACAAAATAAGGAATGAGGAAGGGGATATCACTACTGACCCCACCGAAATAAAGGGTATCATAAGAGGATACTTTGAAAAATTATATGCCAACAAGAATGATAATTTAGAGGAAATGGACAAATTCCTGGAAAGTCACAAGCAGAATAAATTGATGAAAGAAGAAATTGATGAATTCAATAGTCCAATTACAAGTAAAGAGATAGATTTGGTCATCAAAAACCTCCCAACTAAGAAGAGCCCAGGACCATATGGCTTCACAGGTGAATTCTACCAAACATTCTGGAAAGAGTTAACACCAATTCTGCTTAAGCTCTTCGAAAAAATAGAAGTAGAAGGAACATTGCCTAACTCATTCTATGATGTCAACATTATCCTAATACCAAAACTAAACAAAGATACCACAAAAAAAGAAAATTACAGACCAATTTCTCTATTGAAAGTAGATGCTAAAATCCTCAACAAAATACTTGGTAATCACAGTCAACAACATATCAAAAGATTTATACACCATGACAAAGTGGGTTTCATCCCAGGTATGCAAGGATAGTCCAACATTAGAAAATCTATCAATGTAATACACCATATAAACAGATTGAAATTTAAAAATCACATGATCATCTCTATAGATGCAGAAAAATCATTCGACAAAATACAGCACAATTTCCTGATAAAAACACTGCAAAAGATAGGAATAGAAGGACACTTTCTGAACATGATAAAGGGTACAAATGAAAAACCCAAAGCTAACCTCATCTTCAATTGTGAAATCCTATAAGCCTTCACTCTGAGATCGGGAACAAGACAAGGATGCTCACTATCACCACCCCAATTTAACACTGGCTTAGAAGTACTTGCTGGAGCACTGAGGCAAGAAAAAGTTTTAAAAAGTCATCCAAATTGGAAAAGAAGAAGTAAAAATTTCATTATTTGCAGATGACATTATCTTATATGTAGAAAGACCTGAGAAATCTACAACAAAGCTTCTAAACTTTATAAAGGAATTCAGTAACAATGCAGGCTATAAGATCAATGCTCAAAAATCAGTAACATTTCTGTACACCAATAATGAGCAACCTGAAGAGGAAATCAGGAAAAAAATACCATTTACAATAGTAACTAAAAGAATAAAATACCTAGGAATAAATTTAACTAAAGGTGTAAAGGACTTATTTACAGAAAACTACACAACACTGTTAAAAGAAATCAAAGAAGACTTAAATAAATGGAAGAAAATTCCCTGTGTATGGACAGGAAGATTAATTCATCAAGATATCTATCCTACCCAACGTAATCAACAGAATTAATGCAATCTCAATAAAAGTCAACACTGTATTTTTTAAGGAATTAGAAAAACTAACTAAAAAATTTATTTGGAAGGGTAAGAGGCCCTGAATTGCCAAAGACATATTGAAAAAGAAAAACAAAGTTGGAGGTATCACACTACCTGACTTTAAAATATACTACAAAGCTACAGTGGTCAAAGCCACATGGTATTGTCACAAGGATAGACACCTTGACAAATGGAACCAAATTGAGAGTTCTGATATAAATCCTCACATATTACAGTCATCTGATATTTGACACAGCCAAAAAGCCCACTCAGTTGGGAGCGACTGGCCTCTTCAACAAGTGGTGCTTGAAGAACTGGATATCCATATCCAAAATAATGTGAGAGAAACACAATCTCACACCTTATATGAAAATCATCTCAAGATTGATCAAAGATTTACATATAAGAGCCAAGACCATAAAGACCTTGGAAGATAATGTAGGGAAGCAACTACAGGACGTTGTAATAGGAAATGGTTTCATGAACATCACACCCAAAGCACAAGCAGCAAAAGAAAAAATAGATAAATTGGATCTCTACAAAAGTAATAACTTTTGCACCTCAAAGGACATTATCAAGAAAATAAAAAGGCACCTTACCCAAGAAAATATTCGGCAACCATATATATCATAGGAGCCTAATATCATGCATATATAAAGAGATCCTGCACCCTGAAAATAAAAAGACAAACAGCCCATTTAAAAAATGGGCAAGTGACCTGAAAAGACACTTCTCCAAGGAAGAAATACAGATGGCTAAAAAGCACATGAAAAAATACTCGAAATCTTTAGCTATTAGAAAAATGCAAATCAAAACTACATTGAGATACCATCTTACACCCATTAGAATGGCAGATATTAAAAAACAAAAGACTATAAGTGTTGGAGAGTATGTGGAGGAATGGGAACCCTCATCCACTGCTGGTGGAATTGTGGAAAGGTCCCCCCTGTAGAGGACTGTTTGGCGGTTCCTCAAAAAAGTAACTATAGATCTTCCATACGATCCAGCAATCCCACTGCTAGGTACATACCCAGAAGAACTGAAAGCAAAGACACGAACTGATATATGCACACCAATGTTCATAGTGGCATTGTTCACTATTGCCAAAAGTTGGAATCAACCCAAGTGCCCATCAACAGATGAATTGATAAACAAAATGTGGTACATATGTACAATGAAATATTACTCAGCTGTAAGAAGGAATAAAGTGCTAACACACAGGATAACATGGATGAATCTGGAAGACCTCATGTTGATGAAAATAAGCCAGGCATTGAAGGATGAAGAGTACATGACCTCACTGATATGAATTAAGGAATTTGAGCAGTCTCTGAGTACTATGGTCTGAAAGATAGGTGTACAAGAAAGAGAAAGAGAAGAGAAAGTTGTGAGCCATCACCCAGTACTATGGTCTGAAAGATAGGTGTACAAGAAAGAGAAAGAGAAGAGAAAGTTGTGAGCAACCTATGGTAAAGTGATAGAGTGTAGTTGTGTGTTGAAGGGATAAGACAGGAGGTTAGTGGTTTATTGGGTTGGGTGGTGCAGGGTTGACAGGTGGGTTGATTGGGAAGGGTGGATTAGAATACCCAGGATACTGAGGGGAGAGATGGGAGAGGAACCAGGTGAACACTTGGGATTTTTGGGTATGAGGTTGAAAGTACAGAGCTGGGAATGCTCTTCTGGCAATATGACAAGAAAGTGTCACTGCGTTAAGGTGTTGATTGGGGGGTGGGGCATTAGGGATAGGGCGCATCTGGAGCAGGCTTCTAGGGAGTGTGTGTGTGTTCATCCTGTCATAATGTGTTGTGTCAGTGGGTGGAGACCCACACAATGAGAGGGAAGGAGATGGACTCCATCTTTGGGAGGACCGATTTGCTCAGAAATAGACAGGTGGGTGTCTCTTAAGAGCAAGGGCCATTCCTAATAGTGGAGATCAAACCAGTGTGTCATGACCTCTTGTTGCTTGTAACTATGAATCTTGTCATCCAATGAGTCAAGCCAAGGGGTCATCATGGGCCCTGGGGTGGTGGGGAGGGAGGAACAGAACAGATCAAACAGGGGGTATTTAGTGCTCAATGGAAATGTTTTTCATTACCTTACAGTGATGGACACAGGACATGGTAAATATCACCAAAATTTACAAAAGTGTACGATCTAAAGTGTAAACCACACTGTAAACCATTGACAATGTTTAGTACCTATGTTTCACCATCAGTATATCAGTTATAATAACGCTACCATCCACATACAAAAAGGTTTTAATATGGGGTAAGGAAAGGGGGAGGAGGTTGGGTATATGAGAGTGTCTTGTATTCTGTGTGTGACTTTCCTGTGACCTAAAACGTCTTTGAAAATTAAATGAAAAATAGTGAGACACTGGGGAGTGAGAAGGGGAAGGTGTCACGGTATAGACTGGACACCAGATATTGCAGTGATAAAAGGCAAAATG